>VYYI01003289.1:0-12564 GCA_021029175.1 Bilobella aurantiaca
AGTTGAGGAGGACCCGACCGAGGAGGAGCAGATGAGGTATATAGAGTATTGGCATATGATTACGGTGTCCTCAACTCTGTTCTTGTTCCTCTTGTTGTTGTTGTTGTTGTTGTTAGTCGTAGTAGCAGCAGTAGTTGCAGTAGTCGTGTATATAGTAATGCAGTGCCGTGGAAACGGTAATAATTTTAAAATTCGAAACGAGTTCACCCAGGGTCCTTCCTATATGCTGCTACACACTCACCTAACTCACTCACATCTTCCCTAATACATCCGGTTTTCCCCTCCATTTGCTCTCTCTCACTCACTTACTCACTCACTCATACACACACACACACACACACACAAACACATGGACTCACTCCGCATGTCCTCATCAATCCCATTATCAGTTATCTCTGCACCAAACCGGCAATCAGAGTCGCCGATTACGGCTCTGACATGGATGAGAGAGAAGAATTCCAAAAGACTTAATATTCAACATCATCATCATCAGCAGCAGCAGCAGCAGGAGTAATAGCAGAATCTCAGACCAGTCCAGTCCATCTCTCACTCTGTAATAACAATGACTGACACAGGAAAGGTGAGGAACAACAACAACAACGACAACAAGAGGAACAAGAACAGAGTTGAGGACACCGTAATCATATGCCAATACTCTATATACCTCATCTGCTCCTCCTCGGTCGGGTCCTCCTCAACTTGTTTCACTCTCTGTTTCACCTCTTTCCCTACTCCCTTATCCCCCATCATCATATACATGTCATTCACAATGATGAAATTCCACAAAGGGGAGAAAATCCACAATAATTCAATCTTTTCAGGCATGATCATCATCAGCATCAGCATCATCAGCATCACCATCGTCCACTATATACTCTGGTGAGACTGATTTTTCGAGAGTGAAATCCCCCCAAAATTTACCAATAATATGTATATATATATATGCAGGTTGCAATAATAATAATAGTACTAATAACTCCTATCATATGTGAGACAGATCTGTAAGAGGATATGTGACCCCCATGAAAAAAACGTGAGGTGATGTGTATCATCATCCCTGCCAACAATAATGATGATGATGATGATGATGATGATGATGATGATAATGAGTGGATATGAGGTGAGGATTATTGAGAGGATGCGGGAGAGAGATCATATTGGATCTGTGAGTGAGGTGAGCATCTCGTTGGAGGTATGGAGCTACGTGAGGGGGAGGGAGCGGGAGAGTTTGAGGCCATGGAGGATTTGGAGACACGTGGGGAGTGTGTGAGGCGATTATGACTTTTAATCACCAGCGCCCCCCTACCGCCTCATCCAGTGAAATGAGCATATACATTTCCCACTTGGGTTGCGCATGACGGGAAAAGGGCACGCTGGGTTTGACGGTGGTGGCAATGGCGATGGCGGTGCTGCGGCGGAATGACTTCTGCACGACGAAAAAGTGAGAAAAAGTCCGTGAGGATTCCAGTGCCAACAACAACGGCGCGGCGGCCGCTCTTCTTCGGCATCTTCTTCTTCGTCGTCGTCGTCGTCATCGTCGTCATCGTCGTCGTCATATGGCCATACGGCTGACAGGAGGAAGTGAATAAGGCATGCGGGGCGGAAGGAGACGTGGATGGAGGAGTGGAGATTGGAGATTCACCAGCGCAAACCACGAAGAAGAGCGGATAAGGCCATATGAGCGCGGGTTCACTCACTCACTCACACAGGCAGGCAGGCAGGGAGGCAGGCAAGAGGTGGTAAAAAGGAGATTTCCAATTTCAAAGTGCTAAATTTGGATGCACGTGTTCTCTGGGCCGACTGACTGACTGACTATGAGAGGATTGAGAAGGAGAGAACCTTCTCAAAATCCCCTTCATCTTCATCTTGTTCACTTCATTAGAGGTTCGTACACGGAACGGACATGTGTGTGTATTTGTGTGCGAGTATGTGTGTGTGTGTGCGCGTGCGTGTGTGCATGTGTGTGTGTGTGTGTGTGCATGTGTGTGTGTGCGTGTGGAAATGGAGACGGGACGTTGACAGTGCCTCTCATTTCTATACTATAAGGCATCTTGCACCACCCCAAAAGTGCGTGTGGTGTTGTTGAACATGTGAGCTTGTGTGAATGTGTGTGTGTGTGTGTGTGTGTATGTGTGTGCGTGCGCGTGTGTGTGTGTATGAACGGGAGGAGAGTGAGTGAGGGCACCAGCTGAACCTTCCAATCGTCAACATCCGGAAAATCCAAGAAGACGAGGAATCAAGCTCCTTTTTCCCCATTAATTTTTTCCTCTCAACCTTCCCCACACATAGTCGCCGGTCGCCACCACCACCACCACCACCACGATCATCGCACCGCAACAAGGACTTTTTAGATTCGTTCTATTTCAGGCCGGGAAAAAACTCCAGTGAAAAATGCATGGAAAAACAAAGGGATGCGAGATTTACTACTGCAACTACTACTACTACTACGATGAAGAATCCAAAGGGAATCTCCTCCTTCCTAACAACAACCAACCCACCGTCCTCCTCCTCATCATGCGCAACAGATGGAAAAGACACTCCTGTCAAAGAATATCGCGCCGAGTACACCAACACACACACACACACACACACGCAGATACACGAAGACACACGCACACACGCGCACGCACCTTTGACTTTGACACACAGAACTCAAGCCGTTTTAGTAGGTTCCAATCCTATACTACCCCCCACCCAAAGTTCCGCGGGACATTTAAATGACATGACATGCGGGAATCCTACATCTATCCACATATACATGCATAAATACATATGAATGATCACATCATCATCATCATCATGACATCTCCATCTAAACCTCTGAATTTCCTGCAGGATTCCACCACACCAATAATTGTATGTACATCCTACATATAGCAGTGCAGTGCAAAGAGTTTATTTGATCGTGGTCTGCCACAGGAAAGAGCTGCCTTCATCATTTTTCCATCTCGCTGGCCACGTACGCATTGGGCTCCAATCCTGCGCATTTCTTGTGGGAGGGGGGGGGTAATTCAGCGCACTCCCCCACTTTCTCCCCCGTACGCACACTCTCAAATTAAAAAAAAAGTAATTCAAGGTTTTTCTCCACATTACCGTCGCCGTCACCGTTTTGCCGAGATACTACACTGTAGGCGCTGCGCTGGAGAGGATCATCGTTGAGGAGATTGTCGGAGGCGCGCTCCATGATGAGCGGGCTAGGAGGGGTACGAGAACGAGTAGAGAATCCTTGGAGTGGCGCGGAGAGCTACACATACACACACGCACACTCAAACGCAAATACCAACACACACACACACACACACACACACCCCGTGGAATTCCATTCAATAGTTGAGTGGTTTTTGCGTGCTGCACACACGAGGGTAAACTATATAGATATTGCTAATGGGTATGTCTGATGGGATGGAATTAGGATAAACGTGTTGTTTCCCTATGGGCCATACCATCTCCTCTTGTTCTGCGGCGGGGAGTTACAAGCTAAGTGGCTAATTGAAGGCCTCGAGCTGAAGGGCGAAGAAAAGCGTCCAGTTTGGAATGAGAGAGAGAGAGAGAGAGAGAGAGAGAGGGACGAGGGAGTGAAAAGTTCCTTCTCAACAACATATACTGTGAGCGGATCGTTGGAAGGGTTAGCCTAGATCTACTTTGTAAACTCGACTGAGAGAGAAGACTTAACAAGAAAAGTCTACACTGCGTCGTCGTCGTCGTCGTCGTCGTCGTCCTCACAGGCCTCATAAGAATTTAAAGCTGCGCACAGGAGAACGGAGGACATAGGATCACGATGATGATGATGATGATGATGATGATGATACCAATGACCGAGATATTTACACTACGGCTTGAAGCACAACAGTAGTGCGAAAACTATGACGACGGCTGCATGAGTTCATAGTATTATTGCTACTATTATTATTTTTATTATTATTATTATTCTTATACTGGGATAATCAGACTCAAAGATTCTCATTCAGTCAGTCAGTGAGTCAATGAGTCAGCCGCAGCCCCAACCCTGGCCTCATCTTATGCCCCCTGCCCGTGGTCCGTGTGGCTATGTCCAATCCCTATTAGAACTATACCATTCTTTTCCTTCATCCTCATCTTCTTCTTCATTATTATTATTATTATTATTATTATCATTATTATTTTCCAACTCTTATCAGCTCTGTCGGAGGAAGAAGGGACTACTTCACTCGACCCTTCCTCATCATTAACCTCATGCCAAAGAGGGCCGGAGATTGGAATATATTATTATCATCATGCGATCATATATATATATATGAGTGAACGTTTATAATGTAGTGATGGATCCTTACCTGGGCATCGGGCTCTGTTCCAATGACAACAGTAGTAGTATTGATAGTAATTGATGTGATGATACAGATGATCCGGCGTGGTTGTATATAGCGCGACTCTCTATATGAAACCACTCTTTGACTCCTTGGGCACACACCACTTGTGGATCCACACAAGTGGGGAAAATCCTCACACTAGCACATATAGTATTTTTTGACACTTGTCGTTCAAAGTTGCTCACAGGCGGAACCTCGTCAGACCGCACGCCAGGTCCAAATTTTTTTTCATTATTTTTAGTTTGACGGTTTCAAGTTGACGGAGGACACCGGGAAGGACGACGGATTTTCTCCGGGTGGGGTGGGAGCGAGAATGTCTGGACAAAATGTGGACTTTGCGGGGATGCAGGGATCAGTTGCACATGCAAAATACTTCCCTCCCGCGCCCGTCCACTCACTATCACTGCTACGCACGCCCACACGCAGGCACTCACACAAGAATCCCAGAAAAACTCTCAGTCAGTCAGTCAATGACTTGGACTCAATGCTAATGTCTGTGTATTTATATAAGGGCAAAAAAAAAGGGGGGGGGACCACGTTCGACAAAAGAAAAGTGAAGAGGTGAATGTGATGAGATGCACTATTGAGTGAGCTCTTTGTGTGTGTGTGTGTGTGGGGACTGGACGGAGAATGAGAGTTACAAGGGGAAAAAAAGGAACGGGAAGAGACTTACTTACTGGATTGAATGTGTGTGTGTATAGTGTGTGTACAAGTGTCCGCGATATTTGATCAAGTAATAATCATAATAAAATTGGCAAAAGGGAAGGAGGATGCGGGAGACGGGGATGATGTGTGTGTGACTCTGTGAGCCACTCACTTAACACTAACATGTGAGAGTATTTGGCTAATAGATCCAAGGAGTCTATAGCTTCCCAGCCCTCGTACACACAGTCAAGTCAGTCAGTCAGGCAGGCAGGCAGGCAGTCAGCTCAACTCACATGTGGGTGCCAACAATGTGCGACCTGACTCCCAGTCAGTCAGTCAGCAGCAGTGAGGACTTATCAAATTCCTTCTCGAGATCTGCACTTTCGCTTTGCCATTCCACTCGAGGGAGAGACAGCAGGGTGGGACCTTATAGTGCAGCTTTACTACACACACACACACACACACACACACACAAACACTAGTTGGTTTGCCCATACTTTGTGTGGTCTACACACCAAACTGGACTTCCTCGGGGGTACAAAAGCAACACCAAATGGGAAGAAACCTACAACAAACTTGCTAGAATTCGCGGATGTATTAATCGAGTGTAAATAAAGACTAAATACTTAGAAATCCGTAAACAAACACAGAATAAAAGGCTGATGTAAGCTACACTAACTAAGTTGCATACAAAAGATTGTTTGTTCTGTTTTATGGCTTTTGAATAGCGAGTGCCAATGAAAGTAATGCAGTGCTTATAATGATCATTGTTTTTGATAATTACAAAATTAAATTATGATCCAAGCTCACCGAGCTTTAGCGAAAACAAAAAGAATTCAAATCCACCTTACGCCAACGTTTTTCAATCAACTGGATGAGGAGTTCACAATTTCTATTGACACTCGAGTGTCATTAAAACTTAATTAGTTCAACTTAATGTTTTCAAAAATTTTTGGATTACGCGATCATTTCCCCACAAGTTGATCCATAAGCATTAAGCACGTAGTCATGATAGTGCATTATCATTTAAGAATAATGGAAAATACCGCCATGCAGTTCTGGAGTGGGCAGAAGCTTTGGCATTTTTGTTAAAGTATTTTTGAAAAGTATGAGATGGGCACCTTCGGATGCATTAAAGCCCTTGTGGGAAATCGCATGTAAAATTCCAGAATTCCTGACTCAAGTCAAGCACGTCTCCCCAAGCGGGTTGCGAATTCATGTAGCACCAAAAGTGGTGCACAAAGATCGAAACGGCAGCTGAAGGGATGTCCAAGGCGCTATTGCGCATGCCTCTGCACCATATGATGTAGGAGTTATAGGCAGAGGAAATGTCACCGTTTAGGATAATGCTGAAATAGCATCTGGTTTCAACGTCGCCGTATAACTTAGAAACTAGCTGTGAAATTTGAACAAGCTGAAATCTGAAATATAAACTGAGAATATCGAACAATTATTCAAAACCTCAGCTTTCGATTACGACCACAATCATTGTTCTACGTTGAATCTTTTGGGTACCAGCACGACAATAAGTGTGACAGATCATTTTGGGACACTCTGTCCAATGTCGAGGTTACACTGCTGCAATGCTAAAGGCATTGGAGGCCTTAACCACTGAAAAACATGCGTCTCAACTTGTAAAAAATTGTCCGCCCGTATGTGTCTAGCCTATATTAATGCAATGCTAAAGATGTAGGTGACTTTTAGCGTTGAAGAAGTAACTTGTATCAAATTGGTGCAAGATTTCGCCAACGTATGTAAGGTCACGACACACATTGCTGCAATGGTAAAGGCATTGGGGCCTCTGAACAGTTAAAAAGAACTTGAAACCAAATTGGTACAAAAATTTGTCCTTACGCATAATATCTACGGTACATTGGTGCAATGACAAAGCCTTGGGGGACTTGGAGCGTTGAATAAGTACATTACAACAAATTCGTGCAAGATTTTGCCAAAAAAATTACGAGTAGACACAAGTGTAGCTTGAACTAGGAAACAAATGTTGCACACAATTGTTGTAAATAAAATTCACGTAGTACGACGTGAGGTTACCTCTTGGTATGGTTAAGGCGTAGGGCAGCTTGAAGCGTGCAAAAAATGCTTACCAAATTTCAGTAAAATTTTGACCTTTATTAAGCCGCGGCTTCCTTGCGGCCATGCTAAAGGTTTGGAAAATACGTATTACCATGCTAAAGGTCTAAGCTCCGTGGGGGCCATGCTGAAGGTATACGGAAGGGAAAAATGTTAGCAAAGAGGTGGGAATTATATTGTAAGATGGTGAATTGCTAACTACTTACTACCACTGGGAGTGTTACGAGACCCCTACTCATACCCTCAATAATCACTCATCTCGCTCTCTGTATTTCCCTACTCCTTCCCATTTAACCCCATAATAGCAGCTTTGCATTCGGTGCGGCTGTGTGAGTGTGTGTCTGTGCATGCGTGTGCGTGTGTCTATAAGTGTATATGTGCGTGTGGGTGTATTTGTGTGGCCCTGTATGTTTAAGTGTGTGTGTGTGTGTGTACATGTGTCTACGTGTGTGTGTGTGTGTGTGTGTGTGTGTGTGTGTCCATGTGTCTCCGTGTGTGTGTGTACGTGTGTGTGTCCATGTGTCTCCGTGTGTGTGTGTATGTGTGTGTGTCCATGTGTCTACGTGTGCGTGTGGCTTTTTGTGTGGCCGTGTGTATAAGTGTGTGTGTGTGTGTGTGTCCATGTGTCTACGTGTGCGTGTGGCTTTTTGTGTGGCCGTGTGTGTGTGTATGTGGGGCAATAGCGGAAACGGCGGCTCCTTCGGGATCATGACGTGTGTATTGCAGCCGTCATGAGGAGCCCCCACGGAGCACTCATCACCGTTGTCGTGAGCGCTTGGGAGAGGAGGGCAGGGATAATAGGGAAAGATCAGATTGCTTTCAATTAAGATGATGATTATAAAATCCGCTATGTACTCACACACCTCTGATCCCTCGCTTGCGCTCTACTGCGTGGCGAAAAGGGAAGGAAAAGCTTATTATTATTATTTGGCTCTCTACTTACAGCACTGACTGTCCTTCTCGCACCATTACGGAGCACCGGTCAAGTCATTTCCTCCGTTTGGCCCTTTGGCTTTCTGACGTCCACTATCCTTATCATCAGTATTTCCTTTCTTCTTCTCACTATATGTGCATTAACCTCGAGCACCTTGCTCTTTGTTTGTTTACCTCCTCCTCCTCCTCCTCGGCTTCACTCTTGTTAATTATCAGTCTAATTACTCCACACTATATGGTAGCATATTTATACAGCGGAGGACGGAGGAAAAGGGATCCGGCCCGGATTTTCCATTGGAAAGCGTGTAGGTGTGCGTCTGTGTAATACGTTGAGGGACGGAGGACGGGGCAAATTTATTATATCCTCCTCCACTGTCCCATCATCATGCAGTAATCACCCCTCCCCCACCCCCCCTCACTCATCATCACAACTTCCCGCGCCTATCATCCTCACATCTCTCATTTCTCTCCTCCTCTCATAATAATGTCACACATCCCCCAGTTCCGCTCTTCCTCCTTCTAATTCCTCCGTAGACTACCTCGTATGCTCATCGTCGTCATGATGAGGATAATGATGATGATGATGATGATGATGATATTCCGCTCTGCATATTTCTATATACCTACATAAATTCTGAGCAGATTTCATAACTTTGGTGTGTGACATAAATATATGCGGTGCGGCATGGCTCAACTTTTTTTTTTGGGGGGGGGGGCGGTGTGACATCTCATCATGATGTCATCATCTTCCGCCTTGCTGTTATTCGTCTTATTCTCAGCGCGCAGTACCCCAGATTCGGGGTCGCCGGAGGGACTCTCTCGCGGATTGAGGCGAGAATACAGTGTAACAAATGTAGTAGTAAGAGTAACAGAGTAACAACCATGTACGTACGTATATATACATAGGGTTTAAACTGCAGCCTAGCTTTCGGAAGCGGGGATTTGACCGTGGATGTGAACGTGAATTCGGATGTGGTTGTGTGGGATGCATGGGAGTACATTTTCCTCCTCGGGGGATACGTCTAAATAATACAGTGGGCGTACGCGCTATGCGCTGCGCTGGCTGGCAGAAGAGGTATACGGCTGAAAGTACTGTCGTCGCTACTATGCACTCCCGTCATAAAATGTTCGCCCAGGACAGGGCGGACGGCCGGAGTACATGGACAAATCCACGACGTTGCACCGCCAACGACTACCCGGATATTACCATACCTTCTGCAGTATAACGTAGAATCCCTGTGCCTCCCCTTGGGCTGCCAACCCATTCTCTTTACTCGTCGGCTGATGTAGTTTGTATTATCCTCTCATCCGGGATCCGGGCGGACCTTCCACGTATAAAAATATGCATGGGGAGCTGGAAGGAGAGCTGAACGAAATGGTTTTGGTACGGGCGACTTGATCTTTTTTCTTGAATCTTCACTTGACTTTCTCTCTGCTGCTATATGGGAACTGTGAAGGGTCCGACGAAGGAAGTGGCAATACGTATAGTGTACGTTAACGCTCCAGTATTCCCACTTGATATGCCTTCGTTCCGACGGCGACACGGCAAACACGGGATGAAAAAGGAAATTGAGTAGGCGAAGGCCTCTCGCACAGAGTACAAACAATTCTAAGATGACATCTAGCGGTAGGCTTAGAACGGATCCTTATTCCCTCCTCGATTTTGAAAACATGTCATGTTATTAGTCAGTGAGGGACGGACTACGGAGTGTGTGTGAGGATTTTCGAGTTGGAATATATAATAAAAGTAATTATAATTGTAATAATAATAATAATAATAAGTTTTAAATTGAATCTCTTTGTAGTGGAGCGGAAGTGTAGGAGTGCTTGTGTGTCGTCGGGACGGTCATAATAATTGTGACCGATGTGGGAGCCAAGTTGGCGCTATGTGAGAGGTTGCGGCTGTCTGTCTGTACGGTGATTTTAAAACCTTGTGTCATCAAGGAGCATAGGACCCGTGTTGTTGTCACCGTAACAAGAAGGGGTCCAACCGTTCACTCATCCATCATCCTTGGCGATAGCGCCCACGTGTCATTTAACAACTTTGATGAGAGTTGTTGCATTTGTATGGAGTGGGGGAGATCTCGACGAGATGTTTCTGCGGCTCATGTTGTTGGATTCCTCAATGCAGGAACGTCGAGGAAGATCCAGTCATAATTGAAATGGTGCAGTAAAAATAATAACAATAATAAGAATAATAATAATAGTAATCCAACTGCAGTTAGTATCCATTTGCAGTTAATTAACTTGGAAGGAGCGGGTTTCCCGGAAGGATTCTGTAACAATGACCGTAAAAGCACCGAGGAAAAGCACGGAGGCAATTTCTTTTAAATTTTGAAAATAGCACTGAACCAGACCTACTGAAACAGATAGCACTTGATCAGCTACGTCGAATGGAATCACTGGTCACACCTGGTATTTCTTCTGGCAAGAGATAATTTCCCCGCATGGTTCCCATCCGAGGGTACTTCGTTAATAAAAATCCAAATTGTTCAAAATTTTGAGCATAAAACTCGACCAGACAACCTTAAACAGGAATAAATGGGCGAGTTCCGTCGAATGGTACCAGTGGTCACGTCTAAAATTTGTTGTAGGCCGGGATAATTTCTCGTAAGGGTCACCGACCGAGATATTCCGTAACTAAACTAAATGTAAATTTTTCAAAATTTTGAACATAACAATCCACCAGACAAGACTCACTCAGTCAGAATAAATCCCAGGCGTGACCAGTGGTACCATTCGACGCATCTGGTCAAGATTTCACTGCTTAAGGTTGTCTGGTCGAGTGTTTTATTCAAAATATTGAAAAATTTACACTTTAACCTACCGAGGGCAAAATTCAGTGACCTTTAAGGGGAATTATGTCGACTCAGAAGAAATTCCAGGCGTGACCAATGGTGTCATTCGAAGCAGCTGGTCGAGCTTTTACTGTTTAAGGTTGTCTGGTCTGGTGGAGTGTTATTTTCAAAATTTTGAAGATCTCCGAAAATTTTTAATCCACTTTGGGTAACCTTTTTGGGGGGAAATTACGGAAAATTCTGGGGTTCTACACTGATTGTGTATGGGGGGATCACAGAAGCTGTCAGCATTCGTTTGAGGTGGCTAACATGCTTTGAGCGGATGATATGCCGTCAGCATCTGAGGTGGTGATATCATGGTGTGTATATGTTCCTCGGTGTCTTTATGGTCATTGTCTGTGGCAGTCGTAGTGCAGTTCAAGTCGGCTGCGGAAGACGAGAGGTTGTAGCCTTGTAGAAGAACCAGGTGGTCACGACAACTACAGGAAATCATTTCTGCACACTGAACATTTGCACACCCTTGAGGGCCCTTCCAGGGTTTGGCATTATTGAAGACGTCAGTGCAACAGTGTACATGGGTCACCCTTAATTGAACCGTGGATGTAGCTCGATAATTTTGACGTGGTGCGGAGGAGGTTGTGTGACGACGACAAAAAATACTGGAGAGCGGGAGGAAATGCGGGAGCATTAGATGACACCATGTGGAGGTAGTGTTGACCGAATGGCCTCTGGACATGATACACTATCAACAGTCATGTTTTCCGTGGTCCAACTGGATGTGGAAACGTGGGTTTCACTTGGCCACGGTCAAGCGATGCCTCCTCCTCGTTTGCCTCATCACGGCCGTCTTCATCATCTACTGTTCCTACCGAACACCGCTCCACCCGCAACTCTACGGGTGAGTCGGCAATTAATTAGCATCTTTGAAATGATGGGAAATGAAATGCACAGCAAAATAACAGTATTGACCGAGTTGTTTCCCATGTCACAGGATCGTGCGGAGTCGCCCCCAATCCAACTACCGCTGCCCCACAATCTCGGTAGATTCGGCGGCCAGGAGCCGGAAATGGGTGGACCACTCCGCTCCCGCAACGCGTGCTAAAATCGATCCCAAGGTACTACTCTTTGTGGAAACGACCTTTTCCCGCCTGGGTCGAGACATAGCGGAGCTACTCGTCCACAACCGCATGAAGTAAGTGTGTATGTGTGTGTGTGTGTGTTTGTATGTTAGTGTGACCCAGTGGTACCAGTACGTTCATTTATATTCAAAAACAATGAGATGTCCTTGAGGAACTTTCTCGTCGTAAATCAGCAATTCTAATTGAATTCCACTTCAAACTGGTATTGAAATTAGTGGAGCAAAATTGTGGGTCTCAGTGTCTGCAAATCTATTTCCATTTTTTTGCGGGAGGGGAATCGAACTTTTAGATTGTATCGTGTGTATATTTTTGCATTGTCATATTTTTTTGAAACTTTGGATTTTTATTTTTGCTTTGAATTTTTGGATTGCTTTGTTTTGAATTTTTGGATTGCTTTGTTTTGAATTTTTAGATTGCTTTATTTTGAATTTTTGTTTTTTTTTTTGAATTTTTGGATTTTGGTTGTTTTTGTTTGAATTTTTTGGATTTTGGTTGTTTTTGTTTGAATTTTTGGATTTTGGTTGTTTTTGTTTGAATTTTTGGATTTTGGTTGTTTTTGTTTGAATTTTTGGATTTTGGTTGTATTTGTTTGAATTTTTGGATTTTAATATATGT
>VYYI01003290.1:0-12562 GCA_021029175.1 Bilobella aurantiaca
TACACTTAATAATTTCTAACGACTTTTTAATCTCTTATATTTTAAAATAATACTACATATTCCTTGAGCATGTACATGTTGATATGGGTGAGCCTACATCAAATAAACTTGATTGATTGAAATATGTCTTTTAGAATTTCCAGAGTTACCGCAGGCAGGCGGACTAACATTGCCAATATTACCAACCGCGCGTAAGAGTATAATTTTTGAAAATAAAATAATAAACTGGTAACTTCATTTAGTCATTATGATAACGTAATTAAGGATAAGTGCAGATAGTAAAAATTCCAGTAATCTTTTGCATAATTAATTAATTTGGTTCACTTAAAAAAGCTTACGTTTAAAAAATGTGTACTGTTTAAAAGGACAAAAAAAAACAATTTATGACATGATGACGATAAAAATAAACTACACACGCATTGTACAAATAAAAGACTGGGAATACAAGGAAACCAATAAATTCATTCAGTTCTATTTAAAGTGAATTCCAAGGAGAAATGACAACAAATGGGACGATTTTTAAACATATTTTTATTACATCAATGCATCTCTAACTGGATAAAAGTATTGTTTACTAATCATAGACGCCCGTCCACATTCTACAAGAATTCGAAACAAATTTTGTATCTGAAGGTTCCGCCCCTGTAACTCACACCTGTGCTAAACAAGTAATCAAATGTTCAAAGTAATACATGTTCAAATTGAAGCAACCAAGCAACTGTATCTTCGAAATCGCATACAAAAATCCAGCGATTGCGATTTCAGAAAGAATCAATTTTTTTGAGAATGGAAGTGAAAGACCAGCTCAATGTAATTCATCGCAAATTGAATCTACTAAGCTCATGGCTTCACCTCAAATTTCGTAAGATAATTAAACTAAATAAAAGTTGTCTAATTTTTAATCATGTAAATGCATCCTACTAACATAACTACATTTAGAGCTGTAAATCAATTTTCATAGTTTCATGTTGCAGATGATGACTCTAGTTTCCCATCATCTCTTATCCCAGAAAGCATTCTGGGGTCAGATGTGGACGACGTCAAAGTGAAGCAGGATGTTACGGAAGCTATGCTGGAAGCACCCGACAGACTCAGTGACATTGGCCATGTCGAACCACGGTCACAAGGCTCGCTCCACTGTTGCTCCATCTGTAACCTGGGTCTCTCTTCAGTGGCATCACTTCGTTTTCACGAAACAACGCATTGCTTCGTCAACATCCTTCGACTCACGGCAGATGACCCGCCTAACTTATTGGCCAGACGAGAAGCAACTGCAGATGAGCGGAACGTTGTGGATACTGATCAAGATGCAATAACATCACTTCATGATGACCCAGACTACTGTCCATCGCCATCGTCAATCGACGGGAATCAAAGCGGCCACACTCTCGCTTCAGTTTCAAGAGACACGACATCGGAAATTGTTCCCTTGAGATACAAAGGCCACAATCAAAGAATGGTAAATTTTTAATAAAATTAGCAGTAATTGGAGGCCGACGCTGAAATCTCACTTTACCTTACTTGGCCCATCGCTTGAAGAGGTCGGTCAAAGATGTTAGGTCTTTTGATATAACGATAAGCCAAACAAGGCTGTTCCACGATAGGAGGAATCCAATTTCGTTTTCTTGGAGCACTCTGTCTTACAACGGGCTTATTCGGTTAACAATAATTTAATAATATATTTAATAATTAGTTAATTTAACAACTTTTTGTACACTTCAAAATAACGTTACACACCCTCCCGTCTTTATTTTATGATGTAATATGTTACTTAATGGATGGGGATTCCTAACGTGTATTTTGAATTAGAATTTTTTTTTACTTAGGCCAATCGTCGCTACATTCGTTGCCCACTGTGCTCGAAGCTTTATGGCCTCGGAAATTCTCTCCAAAAGCACATTGTAGAGGTACATCCCAAACAAGCCACGCCCCACGTTCTGGCGTCAGTTGCGGATGCAGCAGAAACCTTCACTTGCGACGTCTGCCAAAGGAAGTTCAAAGGGCAAGGGCGAGTAGGTCGCTATGAACTCAAACAGCATCTCAAAAAGCAGCATCCAGAAGCATACCGTGAAAAGGTCAAAAGCGGTGAGCTAGTCAACTTTTCCCGACTTCGAAAGGGCCAAAAACAAAGTTTGCAAGGCGACAATTCCTCCATTTTGACTCACAATACTTCGATCTCAAATGAAGCGTCAACGTCACCAACTGATGACAAAACACCCAAAATCCCACGTTTGAAAATAAGCAAAAAGCAATCGACCAAAAGTCAAAAGAACAAAACTGGAGTAAAGCTGGTAATTATTTGCAAAGTGCCAAAGACGCCCGCCATAGGATAGAAGCATTTCAGTTTGAATATCCTACTAGAACGGGCTTGTATGGCCTTAGCTATTTAGCATAGGCTCCTGTCTTTCTCTGCTTTTTATTTAAAAAATAATTAATGGCAAATAATTCTTGAATGTTGGTCTGTCAGCTGATGGGTGGATTTAGTGCTGAAGTACAATTTAGTTAAAGAGGAATTTTGGGGTTCTAATGAAATGCAGAAAAAACTTGATCGAAAGTAACGGCCATGAAAAAATACGGCGATTACAAAGGCAAATGAATCTGTAAACCGCAAACTTGTCAAGTTAAATTAAATACGTTTTATTTTCAGCTCAATCGTCAGTATCTTCCGTGTCCATTGTGTGGGAGACAATTTGGCATTCGCTCTTCTCTCCTCAAGCACTTAGAGGAAATGCATCCAGACGAGGAGGCGCCAGAGTCCATGAAGTCAATTCCGGGGCCTGAAACGTTTGGTTGCGACATTTGCGACAAGAAGTTCAAACCCTGTGGGAAAGCAGGTCGCTACTATATGAAAGCGCATTTTAGAAAGCTACATCCCTCTGAATACAAGGCCAAGATAGAGAGTGGTGAGTGGGTGGACTACCCCTGGGCAACGAGGAAGACACAACGGGAAAAGAGAGACGAGACCGGATATGAAAATTGCCCAGACTGTCAAATGCTGCTCAAAAAGACCATTTTAACGAAACACATTCGAGAGTTTCATCAAAAGAGAAGGACGTTTCTCTGCTCGGTCTGTGACTACTCCACGCCAATCAAGAGCAAGTACAATGATCACGTGGCGACGCACGAGGAAACGAGAAACTTCCTTTGTCATGAGTGCCCTTATGCGTCCAAAACTAGGGTGGGCCTCAGGAATCATGCGCGAAATAGACACGCCCCTCGGAGACTGTGGAAGTGTCCTAAGTGTGGAGACATGTTCAAGGGCTCCTACAACCTAAAGAAGCACTTGGAAAACGTCCATGACAACCTTCGGCGCTTTCCCTGTGGCCACTGTGACAAGGCCTTCAAGACCAAGGCCCACTTAGACCACCATCTCAATACTCACGAGAATCCAGGTGGGCGGCAACGCGGACTCAACAAGGACAGGGAGCCACGACGAAGAGTGGACAAAGCACAAACTGTTCAACTCCAAACAGTGCACGAAACCGACTAATTTGTACTCTCAGCTTTAATAAACTTATTTTAAATCTTTAAATACTTCCATAAATACATAATCCTCTTTTTGTGATTTCTTTACAATTCGGTGATAACACACACATTTCTTCCCAGTGAAACACAATTGCGATTGCTGAGTTACGAGCGGTTACCGTCGCTAAATGCTGTAAAGTATGGACGCAACTACATTCGCGTACTTTCTTTGTATACGAAAAGACAGGCGAGGGGAAATTTACACAAAAAGTTGCATCAATACAACATGGTTTTAGACCAAACTTTATAAAAAAAAAACGTTTTAGCGTCGAAAAACAGAAAGATTTAGCGTTGACAGTTAAAACGGTTTTTAAATCAATTTTTTTTAATAGGTTAGGTTTAGGTTTAGAAATGAGATTACTAAGCGATTTTTTTTACATTTGAGTGAGCGGCGTAGCCTTCGGCGCGGCGAATGTCATTCTACTTACTTAAGTAAGTTCTAAAACATGTGACACCAATTGTCTCGTGATTGATTTACTTACCGGGAAATAGTTTTGTTCGTTTGGCCTGAAGGAGATAATGCTGTTTGAGCACAAAAGATAAATAGTAACAAATAAACTGTTGAAACGTATGTTATTAAGCAGCGAAAGGCCTTTCACTACTGAAGGGAAGGCATAAGGCACTTGGCTGGGCATCTTTGGCAAGAGGCCCTAGCTAGCGAAGCGGTTAACACTGCTAATCTTACTTTTTGTCTTCCCACAATATAAAAACGCTTGAATATCATAATAGCGCCAATATTCATTTGATGGAATCGTAGAAATATTTTCTTGTGGGCCATAATTTGCGAAATTTGAGTAGCTTAGGATCCTACTGTAAGCGTGGGATCCACCACTTATTTAATTAAAAAGTCAAAAAATTTGTTTGGGTGCTTTGCTTTGGAACCTAAAGCATGATTTCCAGTCGACCCGGACAATGCATTAAAATCAAGAGGTCTAAAATTTTTAATTTTTTTTAAAAACAGACTTTAAACGTTGTCGAGTTAAATCGACGTTCGACGGACTGACGGACCGAGCAAAGAGATAAAGTAGATTTTGCTACTTCAGATTTTCCCTTTCGTGCATGAGAGTCATGATTTGAGTTTAGGATTTTGTACTCTTGACCCTACTACGTTTGTAGTGCAGAACGGAAATTGTTATTGAAATCATGTGAGTTGATACTTCTGTGTAGCTATTGCATAAAAGTGGGTGATAGTAGGAATAAATCATGAGAAATGCTTGATAAATATCAAAATATATCTTCCGCTAAACCATACCAAGATTTGCAATTTCATTCGCCTAAACTTTTTTCAAACTCAAAAATTCGAATTTATGTTAGACATGGTAGAATCAAAGGATCTCGCCATGTCAACCTCAACGGATTTCAAAACTCAAGCTATTTTAAACGGGAATGAACAAACCGAAATTTTAATTCCGGTGCCATGGGGACATATTGCAGGTTTGAAATATTTTACAGTACTTTGAGTCCTGCAGGACAGATTCTATTTCAGAAATGTCATACTTTACTTTTGTAGTTTTACTTTATTTTTAATTTACAATTCTCAAATTTTCTTTGTCTAAAGACGTGCTAATTTGGCGTTATTAATTGGACTGGAACAAATATTAAGCAAATGGCAGACTCGATATACCCATTAATAGATCAGGTTCCTAATAGAGTTTTTATTTTCAGCTTGTGCGTATGGTGATCCGAATAATACACCAGTTTTTGCAGTACATGGGTAAGCCATCAGACAATATTGGCAGTATTTGTATTTTCAAGCACACATAAATACTTGTACCAAATTCTTTAGTTGGATGGATAATGCCGGAACATTTGCGAGACTTGTGCCTATGCTATCGAAGTCTCTGTACATAGTTGCAGTGGATATGCCTGGACACGGAAAAAGCTCACACCTTCCGCCAGGCGTTCCCTATCATTTTATGGTACATGCAAATAATTTTACATAAAATTATATATCATGTCATATTTAGTTAGGTGATCCTTTTAAAACGATAATTCACAATGATTTGATGGAAAACAACCTTAATGTAACCATTATAATTGCATCTAGTGTGATATACAGCTTTAACAGAACACACTAATATTTTACGTAATGATCCACCTTAATGTCGTTTTGTACGTTTAGGACTTCATAATTTCTCTACGAAGAATTTCAGAATATTTCAAATGGAACAAATATTCATGGCTTGGTCATTCCATGGGTGCAGCACTTGGGGCGATTTATGCCTCACTATATCCAGGAGAGGTAAATGAACGCACGGCACTTAAATAATTTTATTAAATAAGGAATTTATTAAATTAAAGCTAATCAGGGTAATAATAGGTGGAGCGATTGGTTATGTTGGATATAGTTAAGCCTGCTACTCGACAGAGTTCGGAGGACGTTGCCAGTAGGCTCGCTACTGGAATTGACTACTTTCTTAAGTTAGACTCTAAAATTGAACCAATTCCGCCCAGTTACACATACGAGACGGCCATCAATCGGATGATGGCGGCCACCGTTGTCTCGCGTAAAGGCGCTGAAGCTCTAATGGTACATTACCAAATGGAATTTTTAAATTTTGTCAAAATTCTATAAATCAATTCCAATTTTAGACCCGTGGCTCCAAACAGCTTGGACCTGACAAATGGTGTTATTCGCGTGACCTGCGACTGCGCAGCCCAAGTATCTTGAGATTGAGTGATGACCAATGCTACTCGATTCTGAGTAACATACGTTGTGCTACACTTATAATAAAGGCTTCTGGAGGATACATAGATGACACAACAGAAGATTTTAGCAAAATACTAGAAATATATCAACAAAATTGTTCTAAGTTTACTTACACAACTGTAAAAGGTAACCATCATGTTCATTTAAACGAGCCGGAGGAGTGTGCTCAACATATTAATGAGTTTTTACTAGATGATAATAATATATAATTGCTACGTACAACAATTAAATTAGTAAGGCGACTTTCGGAAAATCTTACTGTAACTTGAGTACATCAAAAGTATATACAAGAATATTCTTATTTCGGTGCAAATACGGAAAATAGTTTAGTAGTATTATTTAATTAATACATTCCATTAACACTTAATACTCGGAGGTTGACATTCGGGTTATTATAAATGAGATTAGCTTTTTTGCGACTAAAATATCAAATATTATATGTATCGTTGGGCATTGACGAAACGATTGTGTTTAGGCAATAGTTAATAGCAAAAAAAAATAGAACAAGAGCCCGTGAAATGAAGTCAGGCTAGCTTGCTCGATACCTTCTTTGAATAAATAATTTATTATGATAAATGCATCAAAAATCTCACTTTGTTACAAAAGTTGGTTGTGTGAGATTTTATTTGAAATTATTTTTAGGTCCTTGGCATTCCAGCTTGTGTATTTGGTAGCTTTCTTGTAACTGTAATTTCAAATTATAAGATTTTGAGACAAGTAAACTTAGAGTAGAATTGTATAAAAGATGACCATACTCGCATCTTGAATGATGTTGACGCCATAATACATACTGAATATCCAACCAACAAGCACGGGTGCCAGCAGAAGTTGGAGAAAGCCCGCCAGTATTCCATACTTGATTCCAGTACCTTTTGTTTTATGCCTACATTTTGTACCGCAGAGTAATGTTCCAACACCAATAAATGTACCTTTAAATACAACTTATAATAATGTTCGTAACCATGATAGAATTTTTGACTTGTCTAACTTATAGAATTATGCCAATTCGTTATTAACCCACCTGAACTTGGTAGCAGAACGTTAAGAACGCAAAGGACAATGGCTACAGGAACCGGAAGTTGTGGCACAGATTTCCGCATTCGGCCCATTTTCTCGCTAATTTCAATAAGCTCCAATTTTGTAATTTTTCCATCTTTCTCCTCCATCCACTTTAGTACACATTACAAAGAATTAGGTTAGCGGTACTCTAATCGATCGTTCGTTGTCCAAAGGATTCAAAATAAAGCGTACCATTCATTTTCTAAACGCATCTCATATATGAAAGTTATTGTGCATTAAAATCAAAGCAATTCTTTTGATTAATTAAAATAGTTTTTAAACGGTATTGAAGTCATCCTACAACTTAATTTCAAACTTCAATCTTTGATTAGTAGTTATGAAACTTTACACTTTATTATGAAAACTATAAATCCTACATAGTAAATTCAAAACTTTGATTAGGCAACGGGTAGGTAGCTGTGCGCCACTGAAAAAAAGAATTCATGGACACTTTAAAAGCTGAAATTGAAATTTGTTAAAAGCAGCTAAAATGCTCTCCAACTACAAATACATTGACGACGTAAGCAAGCCAAATCGACTTGATTTTGAGGTTGGTCGGAATGCTTCAGAAAATGACAAGAAAACAAATTTCACGAGGACAAGGACGGGCGCTTTTGGCTCAGGGTTCAAATGAGAGTGCCATGAAACTTATTTGTCAATGCCTGTGAAACAGTGACGGAGTTTACAATTGATTGAGCGTGATTTGAGTTAAGCGAATCATACAGCTATATATAACTTCAATGTGAAAGTAGCAAATGTTGATGTCGTCTTCAATATAATTCAATCGTCCAATTTGTCTAATATATAAATAGCATAATAGGTTGTAAGTCTTTTAAGTAGGTTTAGTGAGTGACATAAAAACTAATCAAATGAACTGTTTCAATATAAGAATGACTTCGTTCCAAATGATAATGAAAAGTATGTTGCATGTAGTCAAGTAGTAAATTCTTCCAATTAAATGTATTATAAGTTTAAGCTAATTGTAAAGCTTACTACTTTTAAAAATTTGCGTTTTGATTTCGAGTCACGAATTAGTTGTAATACTAATTTTATTTCTCGAGAAACTTGTCTTTTTAACTTACTTGGTCGCCTTCTTGAAAAATTCGTGATTCCCCATGACCTCCGCTTCCACCACTAATTGATCCAGATTGTTGCCTTCTTCGTTTTTCAAAATCAATTCCCGCAGCAGCAAGCAAATTGGAGCCTCTTCGTTGTTCCACGGGCTTTTGCCCAGAAGACACTTCTGAAGATTCACGCCTATTTGGGTCATTCCTTCTTGAAGTAGCCTCGTCCCAAAAGGCTTCCTTGTCTTCTTCAATATCCTCAAGCTGCATTATTGTTAACTATGTGTACTTCCACCAACTACAACTTTCCTTAAGTGTCTGAGATACATAAATCACGCTTCAGATAACGAGCCTTTGAATATCTTAGACAAGTATGTTTTGCTAAAATTTCACAAATTGAAAACTGGAGAATTGGGTTCGGGGAGATGTGCTCTCTCCTTTGTTTAGATTGCGATTCAAGTTTATAAATAAAAGCTCTTTGCTAATACATGAGAAATGCGTCTGTGAGTACTCGTGCATAAACATGTGGATGCGTCCCAGAGAACGGATTTAGAAAGATGCTCAAAATACCCGAATTCTACTTGTTCGTTGTTCACCAAAGGGATATGATCCTTCCTTTATT
The DNA here is from genome assembly GCA_021029175.1 of Bilobella aurantiaca. Lineage (NCBI taxonomy): Eukaryota > Metazoa > Arthropoda > Collembola > Poduromorpha > Neanuridae > Bilobella > Bilobella aurantiaca. Next base: position 8,981 of record VYYI01003290.1, read on the forward strand.
TATTTATCCAAAAACTAAAGTATACACGCGCTCTTTTTCTCTTCCTACTTTCTGTCACTCTCCAAACAGACAGGAATTTGTGCCAAATTTCTTTTAAAAAATACGTTGGACGCAAAGAAAGTTATGAGAGAGAATAATTGTCTTCTGTTATAGGTGCAGTTCCAGGGTTCCTCTTCTGTAATAACCAAAATCTAGACAAACAATAATGCCGCACTATGACAGGAGGATTTTTTTTGCTGGCTCCTCCTGTCCAAGTACGAGCTAGTTTGGCAAGTTTATATTAACTGCAATGCCCAATATTAGAAGGAGCGAATTGATAAGTGTAAAGGAGCAAGAGCCTTGCGATTGTTACGCAGAGGGAGGTGCGGCCATAAAAAATTGGCACATGGTAAACTAGTCAAGCAAGTCCGTCCTAGCACAGGATGATTTTACTTTACTTTTGAATCCTCCGGTTCTAAAACGCGCTTGCATGACTAGTCTTAAGTTAAACCAAATGCAAATATTTTTAATAACCGTCTATGGAAGGAGTTGGGTATAGAAATAGATTGGAAACCTTTAGTTGAGTTTTCAAATTGCAGTTTTGAATTACATAGCCCATAGCAAGAGCTAGGGCTTATATGTACCCGTCATGTTTGTCCGTCTGTCCGTCCAAGACACGCCAGCAGAAGAACCAAATGAAACAAGCTTACAGAAATTTTGGCCACATGGCCTTTGAGACAATGTGAAATCTAACATCGGAGATGGGGTTGGTGATTCAGCCCCTTGGGTGTCAAAGGTCAAGGTCAAATATTTTGTGGCTTAGATGGGAAGGACCCTTACCATCTAAAAATCAAACGTTTCAAATCATGGTCAAATTTTGCATAGGAAGAAATTTATAGTACATTAGTAATGCTAAAATCGGATATAACCCAAATCGGACCACCGTGTCACGGCCAAAAGGTTATTTTATTGGGTGCATGTAAAAAACGCGATAAATTCTCAGCAAAAATTGTTGCAAAAATAAACAAGATTGTGCACAATTTGGCAACTGTTGTGAACACAATGAACAGTTTTGTAATACTACCACACAAACAAAATCGTTGTTGTTGGAATTGGAATTTTTGTTTTCGTAATTTCTAAATTAGAAATTGTAAAAACACATTTTTAAGCAAAGCAGGGCACGGCACAGATAGGGCACATAAGATGGTGACATACCGGTTCAGCATTTTCAGCGTTTTTTTAAATTTACTTATTCTGTTGAAATTTTTCAAAACTCTTCACTCTGTTCAAAATTGTTGAAAACCATTCTCTAAAAATTGCTCATTAAGGTCGAGTCGAATAAACAAAGATTATTGTTTACGATTAGAAACTACTAGCAATCCCGACCATGACCAGACAGAAATCGTGGTAATAACATAAAAACGATAGCGTCTGCATTAAAACAAAATTAACGCCATGGTTGTAATACCAATTGTGAAACTCTTATTAGTATAGTTCACAATTTCTCTTTATTTCATTTTGAGCACTTGTGTTTAGCCGAAAACAGGAATATCGATTATTATCAAGGAGTCAATGTTTTGCCAGATACTTTACGTGAGTCAAATTGAGCATGACATTAAATAGAAAGTTAAATTATTGGGAGGCCCCTTATGCTGATACTTTCTCAGTGTGTTGAGAGCTGAGAACAAAGCTTGACCAATCGCGGTGTCCAGAACCTCGTCAAACTAGCCGCTTGGCGTCGTTCTGCCGCCGAGCTCATTCCCTTCTTCATCCTGAAAAGAAAATCGTGGCTCATCTAGACGCTGCGTTTTCTTAAACTGTCGAAACACCTTGGCGAGATTTGTTTCACTGGAGGGGCCATGGATCCTACAGATGTAGACGCCGTGGACACGGACCTCCTCGAAACAGAAAAGGAGGTTGACATCTCCCGTGACAGAATTGACAATCTTGTGTTTTTTCACCAAATGCCCAGGATGTCGGCCCTGATGAGTGTGAGAGGGGTGATGGGATTAATCAAGAAACCGTTGTACCCTGACACGCTGACCGTGAATACACAGCTTCTGTAGCATGCCCTTAGTTCAAGCAAGGAGCAATGCTAATAGCGCTGCAATGTCCCCAAGAATAACCGTGTTTGGGACCTCACAGCCTTAAGCCTGTATCACACCAGAGCTGCGGATGGAATTTCCATCCGTGGATCGTCCGTGGACAATCCATCCGCGGATCGTCCGTGGACAATCCATCCGCGGATAAATAAGTTGATATATCACACCGCATCCATGGAAGTAATTTGCGTGGATTATTTTTCCATGGACAATCTGTCCACGGATCCGTTGTGATCACTTTTGTCCACGACTCTGGATTGCTTAAATTTTAAAAATCGCGCTCAGAAGTCAATGTTTACAAAAGGGAAGCATTTTGTAAATGTTATTGTTTAGAACATTTTAAAGTGTTCCGAATACGCTTGTTTAATACAAATGACAATGTTAGTGACAAGATATAACTGATGAGTGATCGAACGAGCAAGGAAGTGATTAATCCATCGGTAAACTGATTGCTACCGCATGGCGGTAGCAATGATAGGTAGCATGATCCGTGGACGATCCACGGAAGGAATTTCTATCCGCAGCTCTGGTGTGATACAGGCTTTACTCACTCAAAGTCCTCCAGTACCTCCTCCCAAGCGTTTAAAAATGAGCAGCAACAATAAGTTACAATATTTACAAAAGAGTATGGTCAATGCGAGCCTTGTTCTGGTAACTGAATTCTGACCTTTTGACCGTAGACCGATCATTCCAAAATCGAACTTCTACTCTAAGCATTCGCTTCCGAATAACCTTTTCTGATATTCGTTGTCTTCGAAAGTGAGAATAAATTAGTTTTGCGTTTTGTTCTCTATTCGCACTACGAGGTGTTCAAGAAGTTGTTGATTTTTAGAAGAATAACATAATTCACGTTTTTCAACCTTCTAAAATCAACTCCTCCTAGATTTGTCCAATTAAAAATAAGAGTGAGGCACCAATAATCGTAAAAGTACTTGTACTTTTGATCACTAGAGGCAAAAGCTCAATTTTTCTTTGGTGTCGCAGTGAAATCGGCCGCTTTAAGGAAGTTGTAAAATTCAAACTTATGCAAATACTACGTTAAAATGTGAAATTAAATATTGGAACGCTAGTGATTGGTAGAAAACGCATGACGCTTCCAAAGGTTTCTTCTCTTACCCCGTCCACATTGTTACCTAGTCTTACAAGGGACAATACCCTACTGTCGGTCGCCCATGGCTACGTGAGGTAATTTTCCCTTAAATATAGACACTTCTGACCCATTTAGGGTAAGAAATTGTTTGCAAGACTCAAAAACTTGTTTGGTGCGAATATTTAAAATTTTGAGTTTTGAAATTTTTGCAAAGGGGGACCATTGAAAACTGAATTTTTACATGTAAAATCCCATCAGAATTAAGTATTAAGTTATAAATTGCTTTGCCCATACTTTATAATGCCTTTAGAATTGACTTAAATGGACAGGAGAGAGAGTTCGTTTTAAAAAACAAGATTGGGCTCTATACGCCATTGTTCTGCCGGGAACTGCAGTTTGCGCCGTTTTTTT
>VYYI01003291.1:0-12560 GCA_021029175.1 Bilobella aurantiaca
AAAAAAATTCATGAATTGGAATTTGTTGGGACATTTCAGAAATGTTCAGAAAATTAAATTTTCAAAATAATAAATAGATTTTAAAAAAAGTAAGACTTTCGAAGTGCTTTGTTTTTTTTCAGAATTTTGTCTAAGAATGGTTTACTTTCAATAATAAGGCCTAGATTTGCGATTTTCAGCACATGTGATCACACTACCACCGAACAATACTATAGGTAAAGATATATATGCATATCTATAGTCTTGCCCACTGAAAAGTTGATATTGTTAGTAATTTAGCATAGTTTGTGTGGAGTAAATTTTATGAAAAGTCCAAAGGGGAGACCATTGGTTACATTAAAATCCTTGTGGAAGATCCCATTCGAAATTTCCGGGAAACTGTTTCAGTGAGAATTTTAATGTGTTAGAAACGAGGCGTTGGTCAGGTGAAATTCTTCTAAGTTAGCTTATGCCAAGAGTGGGTCTTATGCCCCTTTTAAATCTCGAGTCGATCCGTTGTGTGACCATCGTATTGAATCTTCAAATGTATGGGGTGGGAAGATTTTTGGTAATTTTTGGACAGAATCTTCAATTTTGCCTAAATTAAAGGAGAAATTAAGACAGAGATTGTCGCCATACTTTACGAAATTAGGTTGAATTTATCCCAACCAATGCAATTTGTCGGGCTACTTGCAGCTATGACTTTCATTTGGCAATGCGAATGGTTGTCACGTGGGAAGCGGAGGAAATATACAAAACGGAAGTGAATTTTGGCTAAGAAGAGAGGATTGAGAACGAGCTTCCAAGTTTGACTTGTACATTCATTTTGTGTTACGTGATTGTGTATATGGACTCTGGACCTTCGGATTTTCGGGTTTGAACTCCTCGGTCGGTGAAGCCAAGTCCTATGGTATAAATAGTTGTACGTTGTTCAGCTGTCCAAATCCTTTCGGGTTAGTTTGATTTGTGATGAAAGAAAGGGGCAACCAGTGTCAAATATTTTTTTTCATTTTCACTCATGGGAATCGAAAATTTTACTGCTTAAAGCCGGGCTTTCCACAGTGATGTGTACGGAATGAAATGCGGCTGTGGTAAATTTTTTGATGTTGGCGGAATTTTGGTGCAGCATAAGGTAGGAACAGTGCTTTGAAAAATCGCATTGACAAATACGAATAAGAAATACATGTATTTCTGTATTTGTATTTGCCATTGACCAGCTTGTGTACTTGTATTTGCCATTGACCAGCTTGTGTACTTGTATATCTATATTTCTAATTGTCATTTTTACGGGAAGGGTATTTGTATTCGAAATAAACTGCCCTTTTTCTTTGAAAGATACCATTGGAAAATACAAATTTGAATAATATAATAATAATAATAAATTGAAGAAATACGAATAAATACAAGTATTTCTGTATTTGTATTTGCCATTGACCAGCTTAAGCATTCGTATTTGTATATTTGTATTTGTCAATGATGGGCTTAAGCACTTGTATTTCTGTAATTGTATTTGTCAATGATGGGCTTAAGTACTCGTATTTCTGTATTTGTATTTGTCAATGATGGGCTTAAGTACTCGTATTTCTGTATTTTTAATTGCCAATGGCAGGTATTTTTCAAAGCACTGGGCAGGAGCCATGAAAAAATTTGTGTAGGGTGTCACAGAAATATGCACGGTTTGTGTGTGCAATGAAATCTGAACATGGACTAAATCTAATGCTTCTGGCAGAAGAAATTACCCCTGATTCAATTTTAAGGCAAGTTACCATTGCAATGGCCACAGGCCGCGGAATGGATATGGTAAGGAACATTCGGACCGGCTTCAATCCTCCAAGATATCTTCCTTCAAGACAACTGCCCTCGACCTGCGTCTACTTGACAATGTTATAGTTTCAGTTGATGATCCGGAACTTGTATGAAATGTTTTCACAAGATGTTGAAGATTATTTTCTCTGAAACGAGGATATTGTGTGATGCTCGCTGCGCAGATCAGTCTCTCATGTTTACTTTTGGAAGAAAAAACACTAAAAAGCTAATCCCGCAGGATCTAAACATTGATTTGGATCATCTTCAGACTTGAGAAATTCTGCCACACTGTGGCCTAGTTAGTTTACCAGCTTCCACATATTTTTGGGATGAAATGAACTTTTTAATGCCTTGCGACTTACTGGAGAAGTCGATAACTCCGCAACCTCCGCAGACCCTTTCATAGATGAAGCTCTTTTCCTTCCCATGCCGAGTTCTGTCACATCCACATCCATGTTAACTCATTGAAAAACTATTGATTTGGCCCTTTCTTTGGCTCATAGCATCCGATTTAGAAGCAAATAGTACCAAACGAAATCCCATATACTTCTCGTTCAATTGGGCCCAAAAAATTGTTCTAGGTTTCACGGTTCTGATTGTGTTAGCACATCAAAGCTTATCATTCTGGGACATCCTGTATAAGTAGTAGGAAGTTTGCTTCTCCGAACTAACTTAATATGGAGAAGTAACTATTGTACACCGTTCTATCTCAAGGGTTTCGGGGAACGTGCAGCCTGCTAACGTACAAAATTTAAGCGCAATACTCACGGTATATTCGGACGGCGTCATTCACTTGAACTTTTTAATTGGTCTAAGCATCTATCTGCAACATCAAATATTAAATTGTAGCTCTTGCCAATTTTTCCGTAACTCATCTGGGTCAACTCATTCTTAAAAAATTCCTTTGGAAAAATAAAACATCCTTCACGTGATACTGTACTAAAGTTTCTTGCACCTTTTGTACGTCAAGTTTTGAGCACAGTAAGCCCAAAAACTGTAGGGATAGTTACTAATGAGCATGAAACCAAGGGAATACATTCCAACTTGATGTACTTATGTGCCAAAATCTACGGTTCTTAGCAATCTTCAGCCCGTAATAAATGTAAGTCAGTAAACTAGGCTTGAACGAAAAATTTTGACTCATTACAACTATCAGCCGTGGAACCATAAAGCTCAAATGCGAGAAATAATTTATGAAGGTAGGATTACAAATGATTCAGGTATCAGCAAACTTCGTCTGTCCGTATTATGCGATCGTGTGCGTCGGTTTTGTAGATAATTCTTCGTAATTCCTTTTGTTTATTCTCGCCCATTCAATTTGTACAGCTACATAATATTTGTGGGAGTAGGGGGGCGTGAATGCTTAAACTAAAAGAGGGGATGTTCCCATGTTAACGTTCCCACAGTGTTCACATTGGAACCGTCGAGCCACATTTGCTAGATAGATGGGCCACGTGATTATTGTAAAATGCAAAATTCCGGATCATTTAATGCATTGCTAACTTATATCAATAAATGATTGATATTTTTTTCAGTTCGGTTAGAACGCACGGCTTGAATTCCTCAAAAATCGCTGTATTTTCTAGACGCTCGGTTCATCTATAGTTTGTGTAGGAGTAAGCATTCACCAAGTTACATGTTTACATCTGTCTTGTGCCCTTGAAGTTTTTGCGTCAATAATACTGTAAGATGTGCAACTGGCACAAACCGACATAATTACACTACAATATAATAGCTATTAATGGGAGTACACGACCTAACTCCCACACATTAATACGATTTACTTCTATTATACTTCTCAGCTTCGCTTGGTCAGTTTCTGCAACGGTAAATTCATTTTGCAAGTTATCGTCTTCACAATCACAATAATGAGAACACCTTTGATGAGGGGTTAAAGCTTGCCTGCACACCACATACACGAACGAACTCTTGATTCTTGATGTAACCGGAAAAAATGGGAACAAGAATAACCCTCCAACGGCTATACCACTAAATTATTAACTCTAATTTATGCTTTGTAGAATGATTTAGAGTGATTCATCTCATGCATCATTTCGTTATACCGTGAAAAGCTAAAACTATTACCGAAAATCATGTGAAGTCCACTGAATATGAGAACTATTATATCTTAACTGCTTTTAAATTGATCAAAAAATTAGAAAAATTCGATCGGCCGACGATGAAAAGACAGTCTGCACATTCCCATTCCTAATTCCTCGTATTTTCTTCAGGTTTGGTAGTTTATTACACTATAACTTCAGATACGCCAATATGTGTTTACTGCACAAGGGAAAATGAGAAACTTAGACATTTTATAACAGACCATCACTTTTTCAGACTCTGAAATTCACAGAAACGTTTCAATATTTACTGTAGATAACTTGTTAGAGCTTGTTCCGTTGAATATCCCCTCATTAACATTCATGGTCAGAAAACAGTATTTGCAGTGCGTTACTAACCAATGGTGCGTGTAGCGGCGGGTTGCTCGGTCAGAAGCTTGTCTGGTGCCTGGCACCAGCAGAGCAGACAGAAGGGGGGAAACTGGGAAACGTTTTAAGATATTGCAAAGATGTTGAAGTTCTCACATCCGTAACATCTGAAACTTAAACCCGATTCACCTATACTTTTTCCTGCAGACTCAAGTTAGCTATACATGGGCTATTTCCAATAATGTGAAATATTTCCAGAAAAAAGCAAATTAGAACGTCTCAAAGATGGTATTTATAATTGTGTGCAATTTTTTGTAACATTATTGGTTTCAAGAGACAACACACTAAACTCATTCAGATGTAATTTTATAATGCACATATCCTTTTATAACAATAGTAATTTAAAATCTTCCAAATTATTGGGATTCGTCTTTAGGCAATGATTGTAATTGCTGAGATTTCCTGCATATGTAATCTTACGTAACCGACATTAAAGAGACGTCGAAGTATAAAGTGCGTGTAGTGTTTATGTCTTATCCGTTATTTGACATGTATAGAGCATCTTAGCCACTGGTACTTAAAATATGCCTTAGACCTCGCCAGTTGCCAGAGTCAATCAAGTACCCACGGTTACCGGCTGACGCCTCCGTAACTATCACAAGTTTTTCTTATCACAAGTCAGCTTTTCTATAGTTAAATCAATTTAAATGGGATTACAGTCAAATCTAACATAACACAAACACAGCGTTAACGACGTTTACTATAGCTACGTGTGCAGTTGAGATTCGAGATCTAATATCCAAATCCAAAATGATGGATTCATTGTTAACGTTAGGACGACTATTCATCAATCACCACCGTGCGAGTAGTGAAACTGGAGACCGTGGTGCAATATTTCATTCCTCCCATCCACTCACTACTAATGGATGCAGTAGGTGAATGCAAGGCATGTGAATTAAAAATATCTTCATCAAAAAGGTCCACGAACATCCCCAAGGTTAGAAAGTCTGTCAGTCTAAGCCATGTGGTTTTTGAAGTTGAAGCACGACTAATTTCTTGCGTTGCCTTTGCTCAGTTTGCTATATCATTACAGCATCTTAGCGAATGTCAGAACTCCGTAAAGCTGAAGCTGAATGTTAACCTTAGAGTCATACATGCCATGATGAAAGTCGTGATGCTCATCTTGCCTTGATGACCAGGTTCAGTTCATGTCGCAAATCACCTTCATCACAAAGTTAGTTTAAAAGGAAGAGAGAAATCCTAAATTTAGGCATAGATAACTCATTCTTTGAGGACAAATCTTATTGATTTTCCAATCCCACATGAGTTGAATTAAAAGTGGGAGGCTTCAACAATTCCTAAATCCTATTACCTAAGTGATTTTTTCTGCTCATACATTAGCCAAATGTCAGCATCAAAAAGTATCTAATCTTAAGAGTGCTGCAGTAACTTCGAAACACATAATGCACCGCCTCCTTAATCCCCTACTTCCTTAAGTCTTAAATTTATTCGGATCGATGCCGACTCTGGCACTTTAAAATTCTGATCAGCGCAGGGTTCAGGTACGTATTAATGCCTCGGGGGAATCCGATTACACGATCGAGCGGAAGTAGAATAACGGTATGGTTGAAGTGCTGCCTCACCGTTTGCTGGGTTTAAGCTAAATTAAATTACACGATATACTTGTTGCTCCCAAGTAAAGACCGGAATTGGTTTGTAAGCTAGGCACAGTTGTCAGGATTGAGGACTCAAGCCCTGCCAAACGATAGTTATGCTCTATCTTGCTTTCTACGCATGTTGACTCTCATCCTGAGCCTACAGTTGAAAAGCTAAATCCTTCAATTGGCTCTAAATTAATCACTGCGTTCACCATTTCCTCTACGCTCGCCTTCTAAACGTATATCACGCCTACAGCTCTGTAATCCACAAACATGGGCAAGGCGAACGTGAGCATGGCTCTAATTGATACAGGCAAAAAAAACTGGAAGATCAAGCTGTAAAGTTTCATGTGTATTAATTCTCCCTCTGCCTCTGGGCTCAAGTGGTGAACGTCATGTACCTTATTTTCAAGTTCGGAGCGCCTTCTTCCAGCCAAGAAGTGATTGATCAGTTATGGTATTGGCCCATAAAGCTCTTCCCTCGGATGCACTCATTGTTGTGTGTAAAGATATTGGAATCCAATGGTAATCTTCCCCATAAAAATTGGAACAAAGTTTCATTACGACCTTTGTTACGGTTATATTCCCTGACGAGCATATCAAGGTCCACAAGGTACACGAATGTAGTTATTATCATGGGAGATGTGTAATATCAAGAGAAAAGTAAACTTGGAGCATGTGTTACGAAAGTGAAGAAATGTACTACTAGCAGTAGTAATCAGGAGCATATCTCCCCGTGCATTACAGGGGTTTCTCTTTACTTAGTCTCCTACAAGGCACCCAAATAAAAAGGACATAAGAGGACTCATTATTGCAATTAATTTATAGTGTTTCCAATCGGTGCCGTAATTCGAGATGCTATTGCACAACCGACTAGAAGTCGACGATGGGAAGGAGATTCGATTGACGATGGAGACCGTAGGATTTTCGAGAGAGAGACAGAACAATCATTTGGTCTTCTTTTGCCATGTTGTGCGGAAAATTCACTCTCTCTCTAATCCCGCAAAGATGGAACGCGCTCAGAGAGCTATTGTTCATGTTAATTTTCTTGCCTAAGGAGTCTGGATGAAAGGGAATACGAATGCCTGGTGTAGATTCTTGTTCCATGGAGGGCAGGGGTGGCACATGTTCAAATCATGTGTGCATAGCAAAAACAGGAAATACAAGATTTTTCTGCATCTTTATTGTATGACTACGGTTACCTTACGTCAAGTCTTGAGTTAGTTGGGAGTAGTACCATGGCAGTAGTTGCGTTTGGGTTAGAGAATTGAAGGGTTCAACCCCACATCATCGTACACGGTCACCAATTCGAACCACTCTCGCTCCAATCTTCTCCATAAGTACATGGGCTGACGTCTGCAAGTCTTGGATGGAAATCATGATGGTCGTTTTTCTTATACCTTTCTTCCCAACACTGTCCGAGTCTCTTGGGTCATTCCGACTCTACGGTCATCTCCGTCCTCTGGCCTCACACATCTTCTGCGGTAGTACGTACGATTTACAGACATTTGTTTTCCCACAATTGTCCCAATTGAAGGAGAACATTTGCGCGTGACGGATTGAAAATAGTTGACCCCACTGTGGACGATAAAACCAATTATGGTGGAGAATTAATTTTTTCCACATATCAGCCACTCTTTTGTGACTTTTCTGTGTTGGACGCTGCTCGGAAGACATTTATTAAGACGTGACTATATCGTGTGGTGGTGCAGGAATCCCTCTCATTCTCATATCGTTCGTGGAACGTGTGTATGAGTGTCGACAACAGAAGAACCTCTGCTCGACTCACGTTGCAATTTGCCTTACGAATACGAAGCCGCTAGCAGCTACTAGTCCAGTCCACAACAGCAGTGTGAGAGGCGAAGCAGCGCGTGGACGAGTTTGAGTGTATATGGTTTGTGGCGTGGTAATAATACTCAAGCATTGTGACAGCCACTGGGTCTCTCAGAGTTAACAAAATAACTTACATTTCTCTGCAGTGGTCTTCAAAACAATTGGACGATGCAATAAAAGTGAAGTGACTTTGTCAGTTTCCTTTACGCCGTTGGGACGAATTTGCGGTAAGTTCTCTGGAGTTTTAGTGAAATGAAGGAAAATTTATTCGTTCCACCCTGTTGAATTGTAGAATCTGTACCTGACTTTTGAATATCTCTAACATAATTACTATCCGATAAGAGTTTTAGCCTGATGTGCTTCCGGGAATTTCGAAGGTATAATTATGTTGGTGCAAGAGCCAGCGATTTAGGTTTGCGTGTAATTTATGTATGAATCATTGCTGTCACAGTTACATCAAATGACGAGGAATCTATTTTATGTCAAGAGCAGGCGGCGAAGGCAATAAAGGCCTCTTATAGGTTAGGTTCTGTCGGTTTTAGTACTTAATAGCCTGGTCTCGACCAGCTTCTGGGAGGACAAACGCATGAATGACTCGGAGGAGTTCATTGGAGCCGCATTATTAGCGGGATGTGTGAGGAGGGCTCGTGGCTATTTACTTTTCATTCCTGAGTAATACATGAGTGAGTGGGTTCAACCTGACTGAGTGTAGGATAGAAGGGTTAGTGCAAACTCAAGCGGGTTTGCAACTCATGTGTACTTATCAGAATATGGTGTAAACTAATATGCCTCAAGGGACGAATTACGGGTGGAGCAGTGCATAACTTTAGCCCAGTCTTGTTACTCTGTCTATAAATAGATCCATGTGACGACTCACATGAGTTTCACTATAGGTAAAATTGAACTGAGAGCTTTGTATACTCTTGAGTCATCACACGCAACTATTGTTGAAGTATTTAACGTTTGGGTGCACATTGTAGCTGCTAAGCTCATGTTCACCTTCTTACCATCATATATTAATCATGTTATGACTAATAAATTCTGAAATTTCAGACCTTATCCCCCCCTCCAACAATGGCCATTAAGAGTTTACAAGCCTTTGGATTTCTGCTGATTCTGATGTAAGTTGAGATATCTAGACATTTTTATGCTCCACGACGGATGTTATGGAGTTGTCATCATAAACCCATAACCCATTCTTACTTCTAGAAGTGGTGATGGTGAGGGGGAGTGCTCCCCTGTAAGCTGCACTCACAGAGCTGATAGAGTAATCGTTCCGAATTTTTTCGCAGTCCCTCGAATCTGATGCAATTACGCGGGAACCTGTTGTGGTCCAACTGTTATTATTATTGTTCCGTGATTGTGTTATTTTTTATTATATAAAAATGATTGGACCGTTTTGCCCTATTTTTTCCCGATACTTCTGATTTGCTCATATGTGTCAGCGCAGGATATAATAGTGCAAGAAGGAATGTGGAGGAAATTGTTTGAAATGTCCATGCTGCTATACTTTGCTTCTCTATATGAGCCTTAACTGACTGAGAGGGATACGATTGAATCCACTTTTTGCCACAGTCTTGTCGGTCTCCTTGATCCTTTGAGGATGGAGACCAAGAACAACAAGTGACGTATGTATGCACGTAGTAGAATTAAAGCCCCAGGTATGGTAGGATGTCGTCTTTCCTTTTCGTTACCTATTTCTCACATGCGCAGGCAAACGTCTACGCTCCTTTGACTGACTGATGAATTATGGCGAAGTTTGTGGGAAATATTTCTGGAAATATTTTATCTTCAATTTTTTTCGCACGCTCCGTACCAGGGAAAACCAGATTTTTTTGAGCATCTTTCTTAATGGGAAAACCCCCCGATGGATTCGTAAACTGCAGGCAGCATCCGTTGGAACTCAAAGGAAACATAAAGAAGACAAATGGAAAGAAATCAGGTTGAATCCAGTTAAGGTGCCTCACACATGGTCAAGTAATTGGCTCAAAGCTATAACATTATGCCGACATAATGATAAGTCTCAGGGAGATCAAATCCGGACGCCGTTAGATCAAGGTGATTTCAGAACGTAAGCACAGGTCATGTGGGATGTACAGGACGCCTCCTAAATCAACTGGAACGAAGGTTTAGTTTCGGCAATGTAAAGAAATAGGTGTCGTCGTCACGACGGCACTTTGAACATGGTTAAAAATTATTGTATTCATCCAATTTTAACATATTATTGAACTCACATAGCTTGACTTAATTGATCCTCCTTTCTTGTAATTATTTGCCTGTGCTGACATGGTTTCCTTTGTATTCCATTTTTCAGAGTCACAGAGATCGTGGGCTTTAAAATTCCGGATAATTATGATGCCTCACTACGTCCAAACATCGGTGCTGTAGCTGACTATGTGCGGGTGTCCGTGAAGGTGCTGTCCATTCGAGATATCAAGCCTGATTCAAACTCCATCACAGCGGATGTGATACTGGAGCAACAATGGAAGGACTCCAGACTAGCTGGCTTGACCAAGAAAGATATCATTTGGTCCATGAAGCACCCAGACATTTGGGTACCGGATTTGTACTTCCTCAACTCTGTTACATCCATGAAACCTGAGGAAAACAGTGTAGCTCTTACAATTAGTCCAGACGGGTCGATCGACTTGAAGCAGAGGTGAGCTTCTTCCGTGTAAAAAAGTGTTTATGCTTGAGCTCCGTCATGGATTGAGAGTGGAATGTTTCTTTCATAGATTTGCCGCCACGATTAGCTGTGCCATGAGTTTTGCAAAGTTTCCGTTTGATAATCAAGCCTGCCACCTTTCCCTGAGTTCCTGTAAGTTCAGCTCCAGTATCTTCATGCCGTACCATAGATTACCTTTGAGGGTTGAAGTGACACATCGCGAAAGCCCGTTGTTGGCATAAATTCTCCCCACAAGGCCTTTTAGCACACCCCTGCCACATCTGATTTATACTGATGATGATATATAGTACAGCGAGGATAAAGTTTTTCCAAAGCCCCTGCGTCCACATAGGAAGGAAGCTACTGAGAAGCAGGTTTTTTCTAAATTGCTGACTGTGGATGCAGAGTTTCTACGAGATGTTGGTGGGGGGAGGGGGTAGAGGTCTGTGAATTGTGGTTTTGCAAGGTTTCAAGCGATATGCAAGACGTGAAACATGTCGAGGGAGAGTAGTAGTAGCTTTTAGAACATGTGCCCTCAGATGTACAACAGCGGGGGACATGTGATACGGCCATGTGCATTTGTTTCGTGGAAATCTTTTTGCGGGGTTTGGAGTTGAACTGATTGTATTTCTTTTTATCTTCTAGATAGCTACACGAACATTCATTTGGACTTAATTTGGCATGGGCTGGTTAATGAGGCAGTGCCCGTGTTCGATTCAGAGTACCGAGTGACTGGATTGCAGCAGAATGCTCGTAATATTCGAGTTAAAGAAGGCACGTACGTCCGCCTGACTCTGACTGTGTTCCTTAGTCGGTCTGGATTGCGATATATGATCCGAGCCTTCCTTCCGACAATTGTCTTTGCTCTCATTTCATACGGAACGCTCTACGTGGAAGAAAGGCGAGTTGGGGAAATCAAAAGGAATGCAAATCAACTAAATCTTATTACGTTAGGCCTGAACTCCCTCATGTTCGGCCTAATGATTTTGGTGGGACAAGTCAATTTTGTGGGTAGCCCCAGGACTGCTACTATCACGGGATTGGATATCTGGATGGTTTCTGTCGGCCTGCTCATATTCCTGTGCTTTCTTTTAAAACTTCTTAAGGTTGTTTTACCCGTGAGACATCATGGGAGCAGAGCTCAGCACGAATGTCTCACAGAACTTGCCCAGGTATATCTCCGACTATTGATTCACATGAAATTGTACTCTAGATTTTGAGATGCGGATTTAAATGGCAAGTTTTCCTTTTTTGTTTTCGCAGAAGGGGGAAATTTCGGAGCCTACCCTGAGCAAGATAGAGCGATATTTACGGATATCCTTACCCATAATTTTTATCCTATACATAATCATATTCTTCGCCATATATTTGTCCTAAGTAGCACTAACCCTTATAGGCAACAGAACCAAAATTGGAGTCATCTACGGACCTGTTGCGCGGGTAGGCTTTAGTGGATGAACTGGAAGTACAAAGTTTTCAGCTGGTAGTGTGGGTGCATACCTGCATGCGGGTGTAGGAGCTTCCCCCGTGTGCTGTGACCCTGCACGCTTAAACTTTTTGCACTCAATACTTGTAGTACGATCAATATGTTATTCCAAAGCCTCGCGCCGGACTCTGAATGAACTGAATGAAATGTAACGTTATTTCTTATGAAATCAGCAGGAACTTTGGAATAGCCTTCTCAAGTGAAACGATTCCACTTCCATCCGTCTTGTTTACGCGGAAGTATGTGTAGGGCTTCAGCTTGCTATTTGCATAGATTAGTAGGGTACGTTACAAACACGTATTTTCGACGTGTGCGCGAAAAGTATTATTTGTGTGCAGGAAAGGGGTTTCTTGATCATGGTCACGAGGATATGTACAGTGGTGAATGTTAGTAATTGGTCAGAAATAAAATTAAAGGTAAATATTGAACTTGTTGTGTACGTAATTGCGGTTTTGTACAGCAGTTCAGACCCCGTCTCTCTGAATGCGTGGATTTGCATGCCTCTTAACTCACTTTGATGTATTTTAGTCCCACGCACGTGATTCACTCTCCTTAATATATCCGTCTCTCACTAGTGCCTCTTATAGCACTACCACTCTCTTTATTCCGAATTAGATTTATTTCCTGCAGTACAGCTGGAAGGATATTCTTGTAGTAATGCTTCCGTTCCGCTTCTATCTTAATTCTACCATTACAAATTATAT
>VYYI01003292.1:0-12558 GCA_021029175.1 Bilobella aurantiaca
ATTCGGGGTCTCATTTGTCGAGTTCCTTGGCATTAGTTCAATACGCTACTTATGTTACGTGCGTTTGCAACGGTTTATTTAGGTGTGAATTAGGTTCGGGTGAGTTTTAGGTTTTGTTTAGGGCAGTTTTAAAATATTGAAAAAATTAAAAAGAAATTGTTTTTCAAAAATGCATAACTTTTCTGTTGGACCAGTCCGCCTCAAAAATCTTTCAAATTCGCGTTCATCATACACAAATTAGTCTACAGATGGGGGCACAACAACATCCCCATGCTATAACTCGACTCGTTAAGCGTCGGTCAGTTCGCGCGCGCGGGAAAACAGCCTGGACCACAGAGTTCGGCACTTTTTCTTACATTTCCGTTTAATTAATTATTCAGCTACTAATCTTAACGAAAATTGAAATATGTATTCAACTATGTTTTAAGGTCAAAGAATACGATTTTGATATCAGTTTTACCTTATTGCCAGTAGTTTGACCTCTGGAGGTCACCAATTTTCGGGTTAGGGTCATGGTCATGTACGGTATCGTATGAAATTGGAATACATATTTCAATTTTTGTTAAGATTCGTAGTCGAATAATTAATTAAACGGAAATGTAAGAAAAAGTGCCGAACTCTGTGGTCCAGGCTGTTTTCCCGCGCCCGCGAACTGGCCGACGCTTAACGAGTCGAGTTATAGCGTGGGTATGTTGTTGTGCCCCCATCTGTAGAAGCCATTTTTTACGTAAGTATTTGTAGCCTCCCACGATACTAGAAATTTTCCTATTTTCGAATTATTGCAAAGAATTCTCATCATGGATTATTTCATCATTATGGATAGCAATGGCAATCCGATCCGACAATAATCCTATCCGTCGGATTTTCTCGGTTCGGTTCGACTCATTTTTTGATCCGACGGATCGAATTTCGGATCGGATTATAGGGCAATCCGAAACGGATAAACCGTAACATTAGCTCGGATTACCGGTCGGATTTCGGATTGTTTTTTTTTGTATAGGTTTTGGCGTGAACTCAAAGATATTCAAGGTTCTTTGCTGGTAAAGTGACAAAATTAAATTAAAATTATGTTAATTTATGATGGAAGTTATTACAGAAGTTTTAAAAGTTGTTCTAACTGACGTAAGTTTTGTCCGTTTCGTCAAGTTTAATTCAATACAAGTCGATCAATTTACTTTTGTCGTGCTGTTAAGCACATATATTTACTCCAAAGTTATCCAGTTTATTGGCTTATTTGGTTGTACTCTCTTATAAAATGACACCTAATTAACTTGAGCATCAAACTTAGGCCGAGCCTATTTTGCCAAATTTTGTGTGCCAAAGCATTAATTGACGAAAGACACCGAATTGCTTACGATACATTCCAGAAGTGCATGTGTTTTTGCATGAAATGTGGCCTTTACGAAACACTTTTGGTTGAAACATATTCTTAGTTTAGACTTTAAATAAGATTAAACTTGATTATCGTACGTTGTAGGAGTATTTAACGAAATGATCCGAAATCCGATCCGACTTCGGTTTAATCCGACTCGGATCGGATCAGGGTGTAATCCGAAGTTGGATTAACCTAACCTAAACCGACCGGCTCAATCCGAAGATCCCGAATCCGACCCGAAATCCTCGGAATGCCATTCCTAATTATGGGCGTGAAGGTAATATAGCACTACAAACAAGAAAACGTGTTCGAACGGAAATTGAATAGGAAGAACGATTTTAAGTTTAATAAAAAATTTGTTGCTTGTAAATTAATTTTAACTTGCTGAACAATAACAAAAATATCATTGTAACATGGGAAGGGTTACAAGGACCCTTATCCCCTTAGCGCTACCCACCTTCAAAAGGCCCACCGACTCCCTTTCGGGCTCAAGTGGACCACTAGAAGGAGATGAGCCAACTTCACGTCACGGAACCTCGCACCGTGTCCACGCGTCCCCTCCGCAAACTACCCAATTATTTCCCTCACTTGGAGGATCAGGAGGAGACGTATTCCAGAAGCACCTCAAGGAAGGACCTCGTCGCTCCCTCCTCGCCACTTCCGGCCTTTGTCTTATTTTTGCCTTGTTGTTTTTTGTGTGTCACAATAAAAGTAGTGGCCTACGGGTCCCGTCCTTACACCAGTGACCTCGTGACCTTTCATTTATTATTACATTTGGACTATAGAGTCAGGCATAAGGCTTGTTGTCCTATGACCCCGAGAGGTCCCGTTACCTCTCCCATGGTTGCTTTGAATAAGAATTCTTTGATCTTTGACTATCTGTGTAATGCAAAAAGGCATAGCGCATATGCATTAATGTGGGTTTCAAGGACGGTGTTCTTGAGACGGGATTACTTTAAATGTAAAATTGATTCTTGTTGAAAACGATTTGTTGTTGATAATAAGAATTAAGGTAATTCCGATTAACAGGATTCAATGAACATATAGAAAGGTATTGGAACTTCAAGATGGCGGCTGGCGAGATGTTCCTACATTGAAGTTGCTAATGATCAGTAATTAGCTGTGTTGATTACCAGCTAATTTGTTATCAGGTGCTAATTAAACTCATCAGTAATTAAGCGGTCTCTTAGAAGGGATTCAAATATGATGTTGATTTTGACAAGTAGTCATGCTTAGAGGTCATCGCTCAGTACATAGATCTCGCTCAACTGATCAGTGATAGACCGTCTATAGTCGTTTTAAAGGTAACTATGTGTTCAGACGATAATTGAAGTTAATAATGTAAGTCAACCGGTGGTCTACACAGGGGCTCTTATGTATAAAGAGATTCAAGATGGCGAATGTTTGAAAAGGTCATCGTCACTGATGAAAGTGGTCAATGGTACCATCCGGTCCATTACTGAGAAGTGTTCATTTGGATACTCGGTTAAGATAATTAATTTTAGTTTTGTATTTTGTAGTTTCGACATGTTGTCCTATGGTGAACTGCCAGAAGGTTTAATTAATTATTTACAAGTGGTTTTAATGAGGGGTTGGTTAGGTATGTACATCATTTAGAAGCGGTTTAAAAGTTTTGAGGGGTCGGCTCTGCGGATTCAAATTTCACAGACAATTTTGAGGGAAAAAGGTTCGGCCAGTTTAACACCACCTGACGAGAACCTCCTCTCCAGCACTCTACTAATTGAATTCAGTATTTTTGGAGCGCTGGCGGCGTTAGTATTTTATGCTATTATATTCCTTTCAAAAAAAATTTCCTATTGAATAATTTTTATTCTTGTTCGCTATGCCTCCCATTGTTTACTGTTGTATTTGTAATAGTTGACACTATAATAACTCTTAGTTATTTTCACTCCAATTATCACTTTAATTAATTAATAAATGCGCGCTGCGGCAAAATGGAATTACTCTGTTGAAAATAGTTCCAAATCGCTCTCTGCAAACCGGTTGGATTGGAAGAAACGCTTGATTTTCCCATAAAAGGTTAAAAGTGCAACATACGCCTTTCTGTGGGGAAAAGTAAGCAAAACCTGCTTTTAGGCAAGCCTAAAAGTAAAGGTTCTGATGTACACAACGTGGATGATCATAGTTACTTCACCCAAACTCGGTACTTTACAATTTTCTGGAACAGACAGACATCTGACGATTTTATTATTCTGTTTTTCAACAGAGTAATAACTAATTAGCAATTATAGTTTTCTGGTATTTGAATAAAAAAAAACATACGGCTTCGAACGTCACTCTCTTCGAATTTGTGCCGCAAGAAGGTGGCGCACATTTTTCTCCTGACTTTTTTTTTCAGCAAATCCTTACCGAGTCTCATTGATTTCTTTTTGCGAGCACTGAAATCTGATGTCACGACCTACGTCCATCTGCAGATGAGAAAAACAATCTCTCTTCTCGCAGGAGAGTGCTTGAGGTAGCATACTGTTAAGAAAACCGTGATTTGAGAAAAACTATAGCGTATCTTCAGCAGATAGTCGCACAACTCTTTTTGCTTTTTTTTTGTCATCAAAGTAGTCTTCGATAGATAATTGTTGGATACAAGTTGAAACACGGATGCATAGAAATGTTCTTGTACAATTAGCTTTAAACTAGTCTAACATAGTCTTAAAGCAAAGTGTTGTAGCAATCAGTTCTGTTACTGCCAAACATGCCCGTCCTAAGACAAGAGGAAGTTTGTATTTAGTTGACCTTTTGTGTGAACATTTATGCGACCTGTAGTTTTAATGCCTGACTTTCTGGTATGTCTTGTAAGTAACTTTGTAAGTTTGACTCTCTAATAATAATAAGGTACTAAATTTGAAAGTTACTTATGTGGCAAGCTTTTAAATAATGGCAACTAACTAATGACCTTGGCGTAGTGGTGTCAACCGAGCCTTGAGTGTTAAATAAACTTTAGTTGTTTTGAAATGATAAATGCTAGACTAGGGTAGACATCTTCTGATGCTGAAAATTGTGCTCGAAGTTTTCGAAGGTTGTGCACAACTCTAATAACTTGTATAAAACCGTCAAATAGATGACGGGTAAGCTCGGAAAGATAAAAGAAAGTTGCAAAATTAAATATTTCTTTAGTTGATTTCTTGTACTATTACTAATTTCTAATTTCTAATTTCTAGAGGTCGCAGTTGTCAACAACAATGAAGTTGACAGTTCTACTCCTGACTTGCCTTCTCTACATTCAACAATGCATGGTGAGTAATTGTTGCCGTTACCACTTTACTATTGCACATACTTGGCCAATCAAAAAGTACAAATTCACCTACTCACTGCTCATTTCCAATTACATCTACTCCTGATTTCCACTGCTCACTTCGCTTCACCTATTTTATTCATTAAAACTTCACTTCTCTTCTCTAATCACCTCACATTGTCTACCAAGTAGATTAATTACATATTGTATTTCACTCAAACACAAAATCACAATCTGTAAATTAATTTTAGCACTGTATATAATTATGACAATTTTGTTACTACTGTAATATGGTTCAGTTGTAATAGTATTATGTTAACTTGTTATTGTAAGCGGCCAAACTAGCCGGCAGCAGGATACACTTGAGAAATATCACTTCATGTGTGATATCCCCTATAAGCTTGGAGTAAATGTAAAATGGAGTTAAAGAATTCATACTTACTGACGTTTTAAAGTCCCTTAGCGAGCACTGGAGGTCACCAAATGCCAAATCAGGGTCACTTTTTGTGTGCTTACTCTGCACTGCATAAACTTTATACATGACTATTACTCTATTTTGACATTTGGTGACCTCCAGTGCTTGCTGAGTGACCTTGAGGGGTCATTAATGATCAGTATTTATCTCTATTTTCCATAAAATTTTAGCAGATACCCAACCATGATCTCAGACCTAAATTTGGTGACCTATAGAGGTCAAACTACCTCAGATCAATTCAAGCTGATGATGTTGTCCTATTATGTAGATTACATTATAACCAAAAATTTTACGTTTTAGGCTTTGCATGATACGTTTCTTGTGAAGAACCCGAACGGTAGGAAGTATTATATGCCAGCATTGATAGATCTGCGAAATATTCTACCGTAAGCCATGCTTGTCATCGGTAAAAATTGTAACCTCAGCAAAAAATTTAGCGACTCCTAGTTAGCTAATAATTGTTAGCCTTGAGGTAGTTGTTTACAAGATTAATATATTTGCCAGTATTATCAACTGCACATCTGCATCCCCAAGTCAACCTGTTAGTCTTGTTTCCGTTGGCGAAGTAATAGACGAAATATTTGCAATCCGTCCTAGCAATGTAAAGGAGCGCGACTACATTTACATCTGGATCATAGCAAAAAAAAATCAAATACCTGTTACCAACTTGGCCTCGGTTAAACATACTATGTCGTCAATTGTTCTACGATGGAAGACGGATAGCGAATTTATCAAGGCAGAGGAGAACGTAAGATAACCCGGCGCTACCTTAAAAGCTTTGCTAACCTATTCAAGCTAACTTGTTTTAAGCCATTTAGGTTATTTTTTGCCAACCTATTAGGTTACACTATTTTCATTCACAATTTTGTTGTTGCGCAGGATGACTCAAACTACCTAATGGATCTTGGAAACGGCCTTGTTGTGAAAGTGCAAGTGATTCAAAGGGAAGCTTTCTCTTACAGGTAAATGCAAACTTTCACGAATACGGTATGGTCATGTACTAAATTTGGAATCTCTAGTTACTACTTGATTGGATTCCGCAAAGTTAGGAGTGCGCTGATTGAGCTAAAAATTTGTTAAAAAAAAAACCTAACCTAATGACTACTCAGCAAATAACAAATGTTTTTTATGTTTATCAATTTTATTGAATGCAAGCCAACTAAGCTAGTTGTTGGGGCAGCTCACGCATCCGAACAAAATACGGACTTGAATTTTATTAGCGAGAGACTGAATACTGTCACCAAAGTGTACATTGGCGGTCCGTACCTGCAAGTCGTCCCTCATAAGTTGCTGGACTGGAAGGTATTCAGCGAAATGAAGGTGTGCAAGGCCCAGGCTAACTTCCTTGAGTCCCTAACCATTGAGGGCTCGTCTAGTGTTTGGGATAAGGTATACATTTTACATTTAATATATATTACATAATATTACATTTCAGGTTACAGTACTTCTTGAACAGGGTGGTATAGATAAGCTAAGGGTTAAAAATGAAATAGCACTTCTAGTAATAAAATTGTTAAATTTTAATAGTACAGTATTAAAAAGTACGGAGAAACCACGGCCCTGCCCTCGGGGACATTAAAGCTAGAAAATAATGGCAGTGGGTAAGTTACACACTTTTGTCTAGCTAACCAAATCATCCAACCGAAATGTAACCTAATTTCTTGCTTGATTGTAGCGAGAAATAGTTAACCTGACCTAACCAAAACGCACCCTAACCTGAAGTCATAGTATGTCGTTTTAATGAAAATTACTGCATTTTTGATATTTAGGACGTTTACCATACATTCAGTAAAGCAAGAGGAATTGAAAGATGTATACAACTCAATTACTGCAGCAATGTTAGGAAATATTTATTGGTCAGGTCTATGTGTTTCTGCATTGGAAATTTTCACCTCATCTGCAGAAACCCCTACCGCACCTGCAGAAACCCCTACCTCACCTGCAGAAACCCCTACCTCACCTGCAGAAACCCCTACCTCACCTGCAGAAACCCCTTCCTCATCTGCAGAAACCCCTACCTCACCTGCAGAAACCCCTACCTCACCTGCGGATACCCCTACCTCACCTGCAGAGAAAACCACTTCAATCCCGGAAACTTCCGAAACCTCCGCATTATTCATGGGAAACTCAGATACTTGCACATCACCCTCAAAATCCTCAACTTTTTCTGGCTCGTTAAGCCTGCCAGATCGAAAACTATTTGGAGTTAGTATTGAAATCAAGAAGGGTAAAATTGTGGTTTCATTTAAGTGGATAGAATGTCAAAATGGGTCTTCGTATGTGGTAGGTGGTATTTTTTGCAATTTGTTTATAACCATCGTAGAATTATGTTTCTAACATTCATGACATTACTTTTAGCACGCGGTAAAGCTAGGCCTTGTCTACACAAAGGCAAGCATAACTTTCAACACGGATAAATTGAGTGGGTGAGTTAGGTTTCATGGTCTTCGGGCATTCTTTGGCTGACAGTAAATTTTTTGGGTTCGTTTCAAAAAATTTAAGTTCAAACAATTGTTTCATCATGTTAGAATTAGTAATCATATTACAATTTATTTGTAACTTTATTATGTTACTACTGAGGCGAACTATAGAATGTTACTGTAAGCTATTGACCGTAGGGAATTTGCACAATACATGTTATAATGTCTTTCGGGTTTAAAAACGTTTGCTGAACCGAAATATGTCAGGTTTCGACTAACCAAATGGTAACCGAACTTTTGTTTCTCTAGCGTTGTGGTCGTGCAGAGGAATGACAAGTGGAATGATTTCAAAAAGACAAAGAAGCATTTACGAGCGCTACAGGAGAGTATGTCTGCAAAGTTGTCTGGAGCGGAAGAATTCAAATTCCAAATTTCTGGTCCACTTGCCGAATCGAATGTTAAGCAAAACAAGGAATATGACACACCACTTATTTTGACGGCATCAAATTTAAGTGCCGTCGGACCCTTTTCTTTTGAGATTTTCTTCTCGACTGTGGTTTGAGTTTTTATGTGGCTAAATAGGTTACCCCAGAGTCAATTCGCTAACGACAAGATTCTAGGGTTGTTGTAACCAGTTGATTAATATATATTATGTATTGTACTTGGTAATAAATGTATACTAGAGATGGTTAAAATGTACTTTTCAGAAAATTGCATCAAAGTAGACAATTTTTAAGACACTGCTTAATTGGATGCGAAAGCTGCTCTTTACATTATTTCGAGCAACGAATCACCATCGAGTTTCATTGATTTTGCTTTGCCTCGCCTCAACACTTGTAGTATGTCCAACTGTGCGACGTACGATAAATCAAATTCAGGAGAAATTGACGTCTTTGCTCTACAATTTGCAGTTGCGAAAAGTAATTTTCTGTCATAGATTTTGTGTGAAACTAATGTGGTACTTAATTATTGTTATGTGGATTTTTACGTTGCTCGCAAGGTAACTTTGCAGCGAAAAGGTAAAATATTAAACCGTGTTGAAACAATAAACTCAAGTATCGCAACGGTATTATTATTTATTTAATGCGACAGTAATATTAGATTGTGATATGTCATATTAAGGTCAAGGGGTCATTCAAGGGTGAAATGGGTCATTGGAATCACCTCACTTTTTTTGAACAAGATTTTAAGCTTGAAGGGTCATTTTTTTTTCAAAAAAAATGTTCACAAGAAAATATGCATAAAACACATTCTTGACTCGGAAAAGTGTTTTATTAAATAGTTTTACATTTTTTCTAAAATAACAAAATCAATTGCCTTTGAAAAACGGAACTCGGAAGATGTTCTACAATGTTAATCTTTTTCGAGGTCCAAAAAAATCCATGTTTGGTCAATGAGCACTGAGTTTTTCCAACTTACACTCACTTTCTTGTACGTCGCCTTTTCGAAACCTACTGATTTCAATTCGTAGCAGTAGTCGTTGGATCTATTGAGCAGATGCGTTATGGTTAAGTTTTAAATAATTCAAATTTCCTCCCTCAAGTTGCACTTGTATACCCTTCCGTTCTGCAATGAATTTTAAATTATTTCTAGTAAGAATATACAAAAACAAAGGTATAAAAAATATATAAAAACAATGACACATATATTTCCGAGTGTTTACCCTTCAGCAAAGAAAATTCTACCCTCACATTTGAGACAAAGCAGTTTTCGTTCAGCCGGAATGAGAGGTGCACTCTACAGTTAAAGTAGTCTATGAAAAGTAGACACAATTCAGCACTCTTAACACAATACAGAACATCAAAAATAGTAGTATTAGTTTATTTATCGTATTATTGATATCAAATACCGCAATCATCAGGGATACGGATGGTATCCCGTAAGATGGTTTTGGTGTATCGTACTTTTTTTTAAACAAACCAACAAGGTCAAATAATTAAATAACTAAACCTACCTCTGTAAAAGATAAGGAACAATAACTGGGCTGTTTAGTTTGTTACCTATAGCGAATATGTTTTTTGGAATAAATAAATAAAAAAAACTCAAAACAAACATATTTTTTTTTATAAATTAATTTTAAATTTTTTTTTCCGCAATGCAATGATGCAACACAATTCTGCAAATCTCCAGTTAGTTAAGTATCTAAAGCTACTTTACATTTTTTACACGTTTTTTTTCATTTTTTGTGTACGTCTGACCCGATTTGTCGATACCTCAAACAGAAACATCACATTGTGAGAGTCTCAGAACTGTGCATGGTGTCTAGGGCACCTATCACAGGTAGTGTTGATATGCAATTGAGTTTCGCAGTGCAATTCTTACGCACGCACACAAAATAATGAAAAAATTACAAAAACTACAAATAATTACTATTATAATAAAAGGAAGTTGGCAGCCGTTGGTCCGGCTCACGCTCATATTTCGCCTTTTTTGCAATACTTTTGCGACGCAGTGATAAAACTCAATTTTCAATTTTGTAAGTCCTAATTTTCGAATCCATTTAGTTAGACGTGGTTAACAATTAACAAACACTAACTCTTGAAAATTTGCTTGTCTCACTCATTGGGGTTTCTATGCACGCTGAAACTAACTAAATTCTTCAACTCGCTTGAAAACGAGTCTTAATTAGTTTGCAAAACTTTTGAAAAATTAGAAAAATTTTAACCTAAATTTAAAAAAAAACCTAAACATTCCTAATTTGTAATAACGGTTATCGAAACAGACTAGAATTCATCTTGAACTATAATATTTTATATAAAATATTTAAATAAAAATATTAAACTGTGTCCTACAGACACTTAAAATTGAAAGTTCTGGACACTTAAAATTGAAAGTTCTGGGCTAGACATTTTTAAGAAGCCACCATTAAGTCTACTAGCGTTATTTATATTAGTCATAAACAAAATAAACACTTCCTAATTCGTTATAGTGATTTACGCTTAGGAACTATATTTTTATTTAGTTAATAATTAACTTTAAATGCATCAAAAACAATTTCCAATCAGTCCATTGTAGTTGCAACTAACAATAAGCGACTAAATTGGTGTTTTAGTGGTATGAATGGTGCTTTAACTTGATTGTTGCTAAAATGATGTGACGTTTTAATTTTGTCTACTTCTTCCACTAACTCTATTGTCGAACTTGATTGAGTTCGACAATAGAGTTACAGAGGGAAACTGCAGGGTATTATCGTCTTAAGACGGGTTCATTCCCTAGTAAGTGTATTAATGGTATGAAAAAATCTTTCGCTACTTTGTAAACATCGTTTTTCTACTGCTCATTGCAAATGCTTCTGTTGAGAAGACGTTCCTGACAAAATATATTGAAGGCTTTCTGGAAATTTTTTTGAAGTAGATTTCTTCACCGTTTCAAAATTTTATTATTAATCTCTCTTTTGTTGTTCTGCAACTGCTACACGAGGCCCGCACAATTGTAACTTGATTCATCTAAAAGTTCAAATCTCATTAATTGCTAATTGTTTTCATAATTAAGGCTAATTTTTTTTTGTTCACTATTCATTCGTCCTTCATTCACTGTCAAGAGCCATTTATTATTTAAAGTTTAGGAGTCAAAAGACTCAATGAAACAAGAAACGTTGTACTAAAAGTATTGTCCTAAAACTTTGTGCTTAAAGTTAGTTAATTTCCTATTGTAGACAAACAAAGTGTTCAAAAATTCTTTCTCAGTATTTGGTACACAATGGCGTCAGTGCTCCTTAAAATTGTTCTACCTGTGTCATTTGTTTGAAATTCGATGTCATGACAACTGAAAAAAGAATATTCAACCGAATTCATCTGACTGAGTGACCTATTTAATACAAAGTATTTGACCAAATTTTTTTTTGAATTTTGAAAATCTAAACATGTTTTCAGACGGTAAGTAGAAATATTAAAAAGCGTTTGTGCGTGAGTTTGAAGAGTTTGAAATCTCAAAATTGGGCAAGTGCAGGAGATTTAACCTGAAAATTTTGACAGCATTGTAAACACCAATTTTGTTAAGAACATACCTCTCAAAATGTAAACGCACGGCTACTCCGTCACCTACATTATAAAAAACGAGATTATGGAATACAACCCTTTGCACAAATTTAGGCTGGTATAGTTTATTGGTAAATTTTTGGTAGAAAATTTCAATTATTGAATGGCATTGAAAAGGCGTTAGTTACTTTTTAGCATAAGTTGTTGCTAAGGTAACGCAAAATTATTAGAACATAAATCGTTTGCAAATTGTTTTAAAAAAACGTTTCTACAACCATAATTTTTGTTTAATGTTTACTAAAAGTTAAATACTTTTTCCATGATGCCATTTAATTGATGTTTTTTATCTTTCATATAATTTATTTATATTAAAACATGAAGCCTGGTGATAACGTGAAAAGGGGCGTGTTATGTGGGATTATTACCCACAATTGTATAAGAGAATACTTTCTTTAACACTCAAATCTTGTGCAATACGCAATAAGTGTATGTGGGATATTGTAAAATACGCTTAGAATTTACTTGTAACTAGCCAAACAAGCCTGTATTAATACACGAAAAGTCAGAAATAAAAATATTTTCGTTAGGACGGGCTTGTCGGGCTTCTAGTGCCATAATTATCTAAAGTGTTTGTTCCATCAAATATTTAAGTGGTTCAACGCTACAACTTTAATGTGGTTCAACCGATGGTACTATGGTTCGAGACGTTGGTGCTGAATTACGAACACATTCTAGTTAGCAACCGTTACTAAAATCACAAAATTTCACCACGTGTATTATAGTCAAGCGAGCTACGACTCTCGTTACTGGTGGCGCTGGGTTTGCAGTTACGGTCCCACCAGCAGATATGCGCGATACCACCGACGCTGATTTCGTAGACTTTACATCCAAAGGCTGTGCATTGTGGTGCACGGGAGAGACACACCACGTGGGACCACCATTTTTTATCCTAACGATAGAGAGTTGAGAAGAACAGGACAACACGTGTCAAGAGAGTCAAGAGATAGTCAAAAGTCTTGTAACAATAGCATTGTGTAATTTAAAAAAAAATCTTACAATTA
>VYYI01003293.1:0-12554 GCA_021029175.1 Bilobella aurantiaca
TGTATTTCTATCGTTTTTCCTAACGTTAGCTTGCCAATTGCAAAAATTGTTTATTTCTCACTTTTGCAAACGGCACTCTCAAAAATATTTCTTATGGAGTGGGACTGGAGTAGCCGTAAGTGCGTTATAAGTACTTACTATCCGAAAGCAACGCATTCCAAGCGTACATCTTCACCTGCCGTTGGAGACTCAGGAAACGCTTTTGGAAAATTATTGGGAAACTTCAATTGCTGGTAATTTGCTGAAATATTTAAGAAATTTCATGAATACAACTTTTTTAAATTGCGCAAATTTTATGCACTTTAAAAAAAAAAAGTTATTTTATTACAATTTGGAGTAACTTGGAGCGAGAACGTTGGTCCAGTTCGTCCGTTGCTGGAGACCGTGTTCTGAACGTGACAAATGTAGTCATCCCTGTCACTGACTTCAACTGAGGAAATGTACAAGTTTCCATCATATGACACAAAGACGCGTTTATCTTCTTCGACAAAATTCGGAAAATATCTCCGAGACCAAGAAAAAAGTACGCCTAAAAATCAGCGTCAAAATTATGATGAAAATTCGTTTATAAAAACTCAAAAATTCAAAATAAATTTTCAAACAACGATTTACTTGGAAAGTGGTTTGGCGGATCACAAAATATTGCCTTTCCCCAATACTGACTTGCAATTTCAATGGAGCGAGACGTAATAAATTCTCCAATATATCCAAAGGATATTGACACCGTTTCCGAAATCACGGAACCAAATTCATTGGTAGCAATACAATGGTAATTTCCACGGTCATCAGTTTGGCGCGGCGTGTCAATGATGAGCATGCCGCCGGACACGGTGTACTTGGTGTTTTGTAAAGGGTCCAAGTACCTGGCAGACAGGGTTTGATTTATGTACTCTTCCTTGTACCACTTGTAGGTTGGTGCGGGCCAACCAGCTGCCAGGCAGCTATTTCAAGAAAAGGTAATGTTTTAAATGGTAAAATCTCCAGACCCATTTCAGCGATTTTACCTTAATGATACATAGGAATTTTGAATGTTCCTCGAGAGGTCGAATACGGTACTTTTAGGCTCTTGTATGAAGTAAGGGCCCCTTGGCACTTTCCTTGGATCGCTCACTTCAACCCCATATTCAAAGTCCCTGTCTTCCAGGCTCTTGTCAATGTAGGGTACTTGAGCCAACGGAATTTCACAGATGTATAAAAACAGATCTTCGCCAGAGACTTTAAGTAGTCCCCACAGTTTTCTCCGTTCGGAATAACTATAGTTAAAATAAGTAATAGTTAATTATTAGCTAATTAAAACGATGGATGACTTAGCAAAATCGCTTGATCATTACGCAACAAGATGAGTATGTCTAACCTGTATGCCAAGTAGTTATTGTAAACGTTTGATGCAACGGAAGGCTGATCTTGGAGAAATACTTGGTCCAGAGTGGACAACTGCGACGAATCTGAGTTCACCCAGTTTCCTGGACCAGTTTGCCTTCCGGAAACGTACCAGGAGCGATGCTGAGGGTCAATTGATGTCAATTTCCTTGAAATCCAAGTATGTTCCTCAATCGTATTAACGCTCAGCAGATCGGCTCCATTTCCATAGGCCTGCGTCATTAAAAATTAACTCAGCGAAACATTTTTGGATCAGATTTACACTAATTAACGACGTTTACCTGACAGTTTCGTTTCGCATCTTCCCATTTATGGATCGGTGAACGTACAAAACGGTAGCAACTTTCACGAAAAGTGTCCCATCCCTGTGGACACTCCTTTTCTTCCGGGCTGATTAGCCCATCGCCAAAATCTATTCTTGGGGGTTGATTGATCGGTCCAAAATTTCGCTGAGGGTCAAATGTGCCAAAATTATTGTTATTTCGCTGAGTCACGGGGAAGAGGGGCTGATCTCTGGAGTTGTCGTTGTTAAAATCACGGTTTGGCACAAAACTTCCAGGATTTCCGAATCCGAACGTGACTTCGTTCTGTGGTTGACCAAAATTAGTACTTCCGAAGGGGTTGCCATTAACTTCACGGGAAGTGCCGAAGGGATTTCGAAAGGAATTGGGATCCCTTTGTTGACCAATGGCGAAGGTCACGAGAAAGGTTAAGGTCACGACCAAAGAACGCCGTGACAAGGCACGCCTTTTCATCCTACCTTAAAAATATTGCATACTTAACGTATTGAAAATTTTAATGCGTTCACAATTACTTATTTTACTTTTGCCTTACCTGCCCAATTACTAACTCGTTTTTAGCATCCTTAATTACTCCACGTCAGGTATTTGACCTTCTTAAATTCTGAAAGATTTTTTGTGATAAAAATAGGAATTTAGAAAACAAAACTCATTCATTTTCTCATTAGTTAAGACAATTTGTTTTGATTTTGGTAGGTCACTCACCACAATTAGTTTAAGGGTCATTTGAATGTCATTAACACTTAACACCTAATTAATTAAATGACTCTTTTCACACTTGATTAATTCTTACCTGGTGGATACTTGGATGAGTCAACAATGGGATGGGTTCAGGTAGATCTCATCAGAATGCTAACAGACAACTTTCTCATTTGACTTTTCTCCATTACAAAAAAAAAACATGGAATAAAAAACTTGTGGTATAACAAAAGGATATAAGCAATTTATTTTTCTCCGATTTAAAAAAAGGAAAGTTTTTAAATTATGAAATTATTATCGAAATATAATTTATTACATAATTAAAATATTATGAAAATAATTTATCGACTTTTCAATTTTTACTTAAATCAGAACATCATTTATTACAGTCAGAGCACAATGCTTTAGACAAAAAATCCCTTAACATAACATTACTTTTCGATACAAATCAGGAACGATAATACTTCAATTAAATAAGTTAATTAGTAATTAAATTGGGCAAAAATAGAGTATTGCAAAAATTGGTAGCCACATCCAGATACATTTCGGCTCGTTTACACTAGGCGCAGCATTTCCCTCCTTCAGCGGCGCATTTGCAAGCACCTCCACAGGTACACCTTTCGGCTTGTTTGCAGTTGCAGCCGCAGGATTTCCCTCCTTCAGCAGTACATTTACAGCCATTTCCACAGCAGGCACAACTGGCTGAAGAACATAGACAGTTGCTAGATTCCTTACACTTCGAAGCGCCGCAGGCGCACTTCCCACCTACAGCGGCGCATTGGCAGCCATTTCCACAGGCACAAGTGGCTGAAGAACATTGACAGTTGCTAGATCGCTTACACCTCAAAGCGCAGCAGGCGCACTTCCCACTTTCAGCGGCGCATTGGCAGCCATTTCCACAGGCACAAACGGCGGAAGAGCACTGACAATTTCCGGCGCAGACGCAGGTTTTTCCCAGTTTGCATTTACAGTTACAGCCACAGGCGGATCCCATAGTGGCACATGACCGTTTACACCCATCTCCGCATTGACATTTGTTACACGCGCATGCTCTGCAAGCGCAGGTGCCTGATCCGCAGGTTGTGGCAGCCACAGTTGTTTCTGGAATAATAAAAAACAGAATTTAAAAAAAATCTTAATTCTTTTGAAACTATTTAAGGTAATTAAGTGGCACCTAATGCAACTTAAAAACTAAAGTGGAAATTGAATGGATTCAGATAATATTGGAAAGCGTCGTTTTGAAAAAAGATGAAAACTTACTTTGACAGCATGAAGCCATGGCTATTGGAAGTTGATGAAAATTGACAATTAAATCAGTTCTTAAGTGCGATTGATTTTGTCTGAAGTGTCTTTCAATGATCGCTGCCTTTTAAAAGCGACCAATTTTTGCGTCCCTGTAAAGGGTCGTGTGCAAAAATAGCAGAGCCGTGTGCAAAAATATTGGGCAGTGTGCAAAAAATTTCTAATCGGAAATATAACAAGGAAATAATTTAATTTATTTTGAGAAAAGTCATTTTAATATTGTGAAATAAATCCTTGGTTCATGTCGATACCTCTCAACAAATTTGTCAAATTGGTCAAATAAAGAAAAATTCAGATGTCAATCGAAAAGCGAGTTTATTTGACGTTTTTTAAGGTAAAAACTCAATGTCAGGTATTTGCGTGTATTATTTACATTACAATGAGCGTTGAGTTTGAGAGTATAGAAAGGGTCCACTAATAATGACTAGGCTACTAATTATTTGATCAATTTTGTGCAAAGGTTTACATGGCGAGTTACGATTCGTTGAACAAAATACCGTAAGAATGCGATGTAGTCGTAAACAATAGGGTTTCAGTTCACTAAAAACTGAGGTATAACTGGCTAATAATTCTAAGATGGCGAGTTGGAGCTGTTCAAGATCGATTCAAGTTGGTTGTGTACAGATTCCACAATTCGACCTTGGGTGTGTTTTCAAAGAGGGCGGCCCGATTTTGACAGTCACCCTTTTTGACCCAGTGACCATAGACACGAAAGGCGCAGTTATCGATGGCCTTTCTCAAGGATTTGACCCTATAGGGATCTGTGGAGGCGACGGCCATCGACAGCGGCTCGGGTGTTTGCTTGAGACGCTTGAGACGGATCATGCAACGAACACAGAGAATTGCTTGTCGGAAAGTCTTCCTTGCATCAAAGGTGTGCACCTTCGAGTGCTATAGTAATAAAAGAAATGCAATTTTTAATAAATTATTTCATCCAAAAACCAACCACAGACTTACAGTAACTTGAAAGAATTCGTGATTCAGAGCTTCATCAACAGATAATCGTTGAGATGGGTCAGCCACTAGCAGTTTTCGTATTAAGTCTTTTGGTGCATCTGTGGATGAATTTTATTTTGTAAGTTTAATTCTTTGCATGCATTTAAAAATTAATCTTTACCTGTTACGGAGTCCCATTCCGGAGAATGGAAAGAATATTTTCCCTCCATGATGTTCCTCAACATCACCATTTGCTTCCGGTGCCAAAATGGGGGACAGCCGACAAGCCTTTAATGTAAAACAATTGGTGTAATCCCATATTTTGTTTACATGATATAATTCAGTTTTCAAAGAGACTTACAAAGTATACATGATCACACCGCAAGCCCACCTATGAGGACAACAAGTTCCAGTTAGGTAATATTTACAAGTACAAAGGTTAATGAGTTTTATCATTAAAGTACGCACATATCGACCTTTGTATCGTAGCCAGGCTCGTTTTCATACATATTGCAACGGAGTATTTCAGCCGCAAGATAGCCGGGAGTACCACATAAATCTGTTTTCAAATGCATCCTCAAATCTCATAATTCACGTAAATGTTTAGATAAATTACCTGTCAACTTTTCGTCCGGTTTCAATACTTTTGCAAAACCAAAATCTGTCACTTTAACATTAAAATTATCATCTAGTAAAATATTTTCGGGTTTTAGATCTCGATGGACAATATTCTTGTGGTGAACATACTGAATAGCTTCCAATAATTGTTTCAGTATGTACCTAATTGTACAAAACATAATAAAATAAATAGTATAAGAACCTTAAACCTTGACTTAAAGTGTAGTCTCAGAATTATTACCGGGTTCTTTTTTCTGAAAGAGTGACAACATTGGTCAAATAATCAAATAATTCACCATTCCGGCAGAGTTCAAAGACTAGGAATATAAACGCATTCGACTCAAACACATCATGTAGCTCAACTACAAAATATACAGTTAATATTAATTTGCCATTCTAAATTCGAAAGATATAAGACTTAAAATCAACGGAAGTACATTACTGATATATGGGTGTCCCGCGACGAGTCGTAAAATGTTCACTTCGCTTAGAGTAGACTCCCTGACGTTATTCGAGTTCAAATCTTCACTTAGATCTATAATTTTTGCTGCGAATTCTTTCCCTGTTTCCTTTTCGATACATCGGCGTACCGTCGAGCTCACACCCCTGCATTGTACAAAAGTTAAGTGCTGAATGATGATCCCGGCTTACTACCTTGATTAACTTTGTGTATTGATCCAACTACCTTCCAAGGACCTCTTTCGGTTCGTATTTAGCGTAGAACTCTTTTGCCGCATCCTGATCTGGCAGGACGTCGTCATGTTCATCTCGGGCCATCAGTACGCCTAGACGATTCCCGTTTCCATGAGTCTGCAAATAGCCGCAAAAGTTAATTTGTACCTTTCCTTACCCAACAATTTCTAGGCTAAGACTACAAGCCAATCGGTTAGTTAGTTGCACCGCAACCCAAAGCACAGCAAATTCTGTCTTTGCAATGACAGCAGTTTAGCAGCACATCATTTTCTGTAAGCCCAGTAGCAGTGCGAATGTTATTAAGCGTTCTACTTCTAAATTCTATGTAATTGAAACTAATTGCATACCTTATAGCAAACCATTCTAATGAGCATCCAAAGGAAAGACTATTACTCTCAATGAGATTACCTCCTTCAGGAGACACGAGAGCGAACCGAAGAGGTCGATTAATTACTTGTCAAATTACTTCTAAAGTACTCCTAAATTTGTCCTAAAGGAATCCACTGGGGTTAACTGAATTGGTGTTTCGAAGAGCGCTGAATCATCGTCAACTCGTTTGTGAGCGCTGCTAAATGTCAAGCGGTTTATGGCAGCCGCAGCGATTTTGCAGCGTCGTCGCCACTCGTCAGCTGTTTTAAAAAATGTCTGTTTGAATGATTTTTTTTAAAAGGAAGTCAATGAATGGAATTTAAAAGGAAAAGGAATTTTGTAATCCAATTCCAAAACAAAAAGACTAAATTGGAGGCGATAAGATAATGGGCTAATTGAATTACGCGCGCAACAGCTGATGAATGCGATTACGCTTTTTGCAGCGATTACGGTTATTTAAATTCCATTAAATCGAACTTTATAGGAGTAAAATAAGACAAGAATCTTTTTTGCAGTAAATTAATTTTAGAATTGATTTCGAACAACAATGACTTTGAAAATAAATATTTTTAGAACAAGCTATTTCAACATGTAAACAGTAGAACGGAAATTTTCCAAATTTTTCCAAGGCTTGTGTCACTTGTGACGGCCTTGATAAATGAATGGGTCTTGTGGCGGGAAGTGAAAAAATTTGAAATTTAAGCACATGGCAAACTGAAGGTTTAAAGTGGCCTTTTAAGCGGTTGACAAGTGTTGTCACAGAATTTTAATGAGTAGAATTTAATTAGTTAATTAATTAGTAATTATTTGATTCCGTACAGCGATAATTAAGGGTTTTGGGCATCTGAAAGGTAAGTTCCATCAAAATATCCAATTTCGCCTTACTTTGATGCACTGTTAATAAGTTCATGTTTACTTTATTTATCTTATAAAGGAAATAAGAGGTCCATGCTCAAGCTGTAAGGATCGTCTGCTGTTTCGGCGCTGCTGAACGCTGAATTCAAGGCCCTTGGGGCTGAAAGTTATCAATTGAATTGTGTGATTGATTTGTTGACAATTAGCGTAAAATGGGAAAGAAAACGAAGGTTGGGAAGCAGCGGAAGGACAAGTTTTACCACTTGGCCAAAGAGACAGGTAAAGAAATAAAGGAAATAATACAATATTGTTTTAGCTCAATTTAAAACCGATTTTTTTCATTGCATTTTCTAGGATACCGTTCACGTGCTGCGTTTAAGTTAATCCAACTCAATAGGAAGTTTGAGTTTCTTCAGAAATCAAGAGTCCTTGTCGATTTATGCGCTGCTCCAGGAGGATGGATGCAAGTCGCTGTTCAACACATGCCCGTGTCTAGTATCGTTATTGGTTAGTGTTAAATATGATCGTGATTTGATTTTCATGTGATCAAATTTTTCGTCTTGATGTTTGCAGGAGTGGATTTGTTTCCAATCAAGGCAGTTGCAGGAACAATTGCAATACAAGAAGATATCACGTCTCCGAGATGTCTTTCCCTTCTAAAGAAAGAAATGAAGACATGGAAGGCTGATGTTGTGTTAAACGATGGAGCTCCAAATGTCGGGCAAAACTGGTTGCATGACGCCTACAGTCAAAATTGCTTGACTCTGAGTGCCTTCAAATTGGCTACAGAATTGCTTAAGCCAGGAGGATTCTTTGTCACTAAAGTATTTCGATCGAAAGACTACAATTCACTGATCTGGGTCCTTCAACAGTTTTTTAAGAACGTGTTCTCCACTAAACCTGCTGCATCTCGAACGGAGTCGGCTGAAATTTTTGTTGTATGTAAAGGATATTTAGCCCCACATACAATTGATCCCAAATTTCTGGACGCAAAATATGTGTTCGACGAAATTAGTGTGCCAGAAGGGAAGAAACAACTGCAACAGCTACTCCAAGAAGTCGGGTAACTCAGAACTTGCTTTTTAAATTTGAGTGTTTAGTTCTTTGCTTACACTTTTTTTTACACAGTAAAAAGAAGAAACCAGAAGGTTATCCCTCCGGCGAGACATTGTTGTACAAACCAATCAAAGCCAGTGAATTCATCCGCAGTTCTGATCATATTGAATTGCTATCAAACACCTCCGCGGTAAATCTTGCAAACAACATTATGAAGTTAAGCCGCTGTTTTTATTTATTGCAACCATTGATGTTTGTATCTAGATTACTCTTGATGAAGATTGGATTATAAAGAATGGAGTTACAACACCTGATATAATTGACTATTGTGCCGACGTGAAGGTTCTCGGCAAAAAGGAAATCAAAGCTCTCGTTACATGGAGAAAGCAACTACGGTAAAGTTAACGTTTAAAAAAATGTATCTTTTTACTCAATTACCACACTAACTATCTAAATTCAAAATTTGCAGTGATAAGTTAGACCAATTTGCGAAGTTAAAAGGAGAGCAAGCGGAGGTTGACGATGTTAAACCTGTAGAAGAAATCGATGGCGAGGAAGATGAGGATGATGGAGAAGTGGATTTGGAGACAGCAATTGAGACCATGAAAAATTCCCAATTGAAAGAAGCCAAAAAGAAACGAAAAAAGCTTCTAAAGGAAAGGAGGAAAATTCACGAGAAAACTAATATGAAGATGATTATTCCCGGAGATAGTGGTCCTACAGATACTATTGAAGATTCCCTTTTTGCTCTCAAAACCATTAAAAGTAGCTCGGATGTCCATGATTTAACGGAGGGTGCAACTATGCCAAATATCGATGATACGCAACTCAATTCGGATGAAGAACTTGAGCTTTACGAGGAGAAGAGGCGTACTCGCAAAGTTAAATATGACAAATCAGAGGAAATTCTTGACAGCAGTGGGAGGTATGTTACTAATTTGTAAAAAAAAATCTTTTACTTTAGCATCTAGATTCTAAGTGTTGTACTCTCTGAAGGTATTACAAGAAGATGGACAGTGATGGAGAAGATTCTGGGAAAGGAAGCGATGAAGATGACGAAGATCCTGACCTTCGCCAAGGACTCGGGCTAGCCGCTGACGGTGAAGACGATTTGGAAGGAAATGAAAATTTTGATATCGACGAAGTGGCACCAATTGCCAGTCATCCTCTTATAACCGATTTAGATCATTCAGACAAAAATCAAAAGAGGCTGAGGAAAGCGCAAATGTGGTTCGCCAAGGTAAAAATTTAAATTAATTTAAACTCTTAGATTTAAACTTGCGAATTTGCAGATTTTTTTTTATCCTTTCGTTGGTCTCTATATTATATTGTTCTAATTTAGGACGTGTTCAAAGATTTGAATGACGAATCGGACGAGGATGCAGAGTTGTCAAAGTTAGCCGAATCGTATGAGAAGAAAGGTGCTCAGATTGTTGGATTCAAGAAAAATACTGTTGAGTTAAAATCCAAAAAAGCAAAATTTGCCGAAGATACAGTTCCGAAAAAAAGGAAATCTGATGAAAAACACTCGTTAGAGGTTGTTGCTGATGAGCCGAGTAAGTTTTTTTTTTATATAATTAATCGGGGTTTTTCGTAAATTCGTAAAATCTGTTGCATCTAACCGTTGAACGCTGAATTTTTTGCAGAAAAGAAAAAGAAGAAATTAGACGTCGAAGCGTTAGCTCTAGGTACTCTAATGGTGGAATCCAATAAAAGTAGGCGGGACTTAATGGAAGATGGCTGGAATCGTTATGCCTTCAATGACACTGGCCTTCCTACCTGGTTTGTCGAGGATGAAAAGAAACATGCTCGAAAGAAGTTACCAGTTCCAGAGTCACTAGTAGAAGAGTACAAGAAGAATTTGCAGGTAAATTTTTTCATACAATTCTTTGCTAAGCAATATTTTTTATTGCAAAGGGTTTTTCGAAATTCACGGAACACATGTTTATTTTTAGGAAATCAATGCTCGACCTATCAAGAAAGTCGTTGAGGCTAAAGCAAGGAAGAAGAAGCGAGCTATTCGTAAATTAGAACGAGCCAAGAAGAAGGCCGAAGCGATTCTAGAGAAGACTGATGTTTCAGAATCTGAGAAAGCAAGTCAATTAAAACAGTAAGTTGTTATAAATTCTCATCAAAAAATTATGTATGTTTCCATTCCTGTGTTAAATTCTCCAGATTATATAAGAAAGCGAAGGTGACGAAAAAGAAGGAAGTGACATATGTAGTTGCCAAGAAGTTCAACAGCGCTAAGCGTGCCAAGCGACCATCAGGGGTCAAGGGTCAATTTAAGGTTGTCGACCCCAGGATGAAGAAAGACTTGCGCAAGATGAATGCCAATACTAAGCAAACCAAAGGCAAAGGTGGGAAAGGGAAAGGGAAAACGGGCCGTGGCGGTGGAGGCGGAAAGGGCAAAGGACGCCGTTAGAATTGTTTATTTCTTAAAAATATGACGAACCACAATCTTATATTATTTAGAACGTTAAATAAAAGTGATTTGTTTTCAAATTGAGTTTAATGAATTTGGGCAATTAAACTGCGCTTCACATCGCTCAGATAGATAGATCCCAGAAATTAATCTCTCCTCAACCCGAATTATGAGACCAATTTTTTCCTTTTTAATTAGTAAAATACTTTGCTGCATACAATTGAGTATTAAAGAACATTTTCAATTCGAAGATGCTTGCTAACTTGCAAGATATATTAAATGAAACTGTCTGGATTTCGCTTATTAGTGTTTGGCTGTGTAGACGCTGCTTTTCAGAAATCACCGTCGCTCAACGGTTCGCAGCTAGCGTCGCCGCCCACGCCGCCGTAGCATGGACGCTCTTCCTCTTTGATGCTGCCTAAATCCTGGATATTGTACTTCAGTGGTCCGTTTTCACCGTCGACTCCAAATGACGTATCAAAAGCATCCTCGCCATCTTCGTTGTCAAAAATTGCGTTGCTGTCAATGCGCTTCATTGGCCCAAAATTATCGACGGTTGAACCTTCAGAGTCTGACTGCGCATGCGCAGGAGTCGAGCTTTCCTGGATTCTAAAGCCCCCTGGACAAGTACCTTGTGTCTGCAAACCGTAACCAGTCTAAACATGCAAACGATGATTCGATGTTCAAATGAGCATACCCGTTTTAGAACACGAAAAATTCGGTGGAGAAGTGCTGCCATCTCGGGACTGGAGCTCTCCTTCTTGTCCTCTGCCGCGCACAACTCTTCAATGGCAGCCAATTTCATGTCCGAGAGGCTCGTGTCCAAGTGGATATTTCCCATGCTCTCTGTCATGACTTGCATCTAATCCAGTTGTAAGATATTCAAATGTTAAGCGTCGCATGCGTATCAGCAGCGATTAATTCTTCAATAGAGATATTTACCTCAAAGTTCAGCTTGTCCAGCGAAAGCTGGACAACTCTAAATTGAGAATGGACACTTTTGTGTACAGGTTTCTTCAAATCAGCGAAGGCTGGAGCTGTGGCATATCTCCAAGCAACCTCCGGCACGGCCGGAGCAGCGGTGACTGGACGCTGAACGCTGTTCTTGGCGGTTGAAGTATTCGTCACTCGACGGTTGACCTCGCTCCAGTTGTTGACCTTTGTTGCTTTCGAACGACTCATTCCTGACAAACCGTGCGTCGCTTTTGCACCTTCGTAGTCCGGCAGTTTTGGAATCTCTGGACGACGACATACGTAGTTGGCGTCATAGAACATTTTGAACCACTGCGCAAAGTCGTAGTTGTCATTGTAACGACCCTTTACCAATCGCTCAATTGGAATGGCCTGATTTTAAAAAAATCAAAGGTCAGAGGTCATTTTCACAAAACGCAAAATGTCGGTGCGTCTGCTCACACGGTCCACTCCACACTTGTTGAAAGCGACTTGGAGGACCTTGAAGTTCTGAATGAACTCGTTCTCCAAATGGGCTTGGAATTTGACCCTCTTGAGTTGCACCGTTCCAGCTATCGTTAAAAAAAACCTTAATTAATTGAAATCAATTGATACAAAGTTAATTTAATTGGCAAAAAACGAGTTACGTCCAAAGAGATGCTCCATTAGAAGGCAGTATATGGATCCACTGCAAAGGTCCTCCACCTTCTGGACGTCACTTCCAAGCGTATTGTTGATCCAGCTAAGGATTACATGGCGACTTACGCTTTCCGCGGTGACGTTCGTGTGAACAATGTTGATTGCCTTCTTGGCACTGGACTGGAAATGAATGTGTTACGCTGTTAAATAATTCCATCTTAATTGACAATTAACTTACCTCCATTATTTAGTCCGCTTCGCTGGAATATCACCTCTAATTGTCGAAATTTTAGTCTAACTTAAGAGGGAACAATTTCTGTCGAATCTCGATT
>VYYI01003294.1:0-12547 GCA_021029175.1 Bilobella aurantiaca
AACGTCCAGCATGATCCCCACCCCAAGAAGAAGAAGAAGATGATGATGATCTACTTCCCCCATGACAAATTGCTCTGGCTCAATTCCTTGTCGGACACCTGAGTTCCACCCAAGAGTTCCACCCAAGAGTTCCCCACATATTAAAAATCCGCGCCAACCTCCTCAATCACTCAGTACGACTGGAAATTGGGGTCCATTAAGGGGATTTTCTGAGGGAATTAGAGTGGGTTCTACAAGGAGGTTTTCGTCCTCCACTGACTGCGGACTCACTGTGAAAGGGCTGACTCTCTCCGGGGACGGATTTTGAAGGGTGTAATGGATCACCCGCTGGTGAAACTCTCACAGAGTTCATACCTCCCCCCACTCCCGGGGACTCTCGTCGGCCGGCCTATAACCAACCGGCTCTCACTTCAAACTTACCGCACGTCACCTTTCCGGCAGCTTCTTTAAAGGGGATCCATCTAATTGTGAAGAAAAGCCTTGTAAACCATGTGAAGGGAATGAGCGGGATGGAATCAATTTCTCATCCAACAGTTCAACTTGGCCCATCCGTTGACTTGAGTTCAGCGAGTTAGTGAGTTGGGAGGACCGTTGGGTGCTCCCGACAAAAGTGCCATGTATAGGCCAGGGTCCTTCCTCAGGTGTGCCGTACCTGTGGGACCCTGACAGGGCTATATGACTGACTCACCCTGCGTCGTCCTGTGGGTACTCACTGACTGACTGACTGAGATAGGAAATTCGGGTTCATTAGGACGACGAATGAGAAGGATTTACGGAGGTAAAGTTTGAAGCAAGGAT
Source organism: Bilobella aurantiaca (assembly GCA_021029175.1). Taxonomy (NCBI): domain Eukaryota; kingdom Metazoa; phylum Arthropoda; class Collembola; order Poduromorpha; family Neanuridae; genus Bilobella; species Bilobella aurantiaca. The sequence goes on from VYYI01003294.1 coordinate 799, forward strand.
AGGATTTAAACGCACATATCTCAGTTATATTTCAACATGCATGCATGTATAGTTATGGTTTACATTTATCCGTACGCGGGGTTAGGCTAACAATAGATGGGATCGGAGGGGATTATAGTGGAACTATGGTTTTCTTCTAATCTATGTGGATGGAGAGGATCCTTCATGTATGACGCGCGCTCCCTGATGATCACCTCCTGAAAGGGGGCAGGTGAGTGAGAGTTATATATATATTTTTTTTTTGGGCGAAATAGAGCAGGAGCAGAAGGACCCACACAGTTCAACATTCTCCAAGATAGAGAGAGAATGGGAAGAAAATAATGAAATAATTTGAAATAAATGAAGGAAAAGGATCCGCCGCTCCAAACTCCCAGCATGAGCTCATCCACTTGACTCGGCGGGGACGAACGTGGCACGCGTTCCACTGCACCCTTGCCCTGAAGGAAAATCCGTCGGATTTTTCTCTCTGTGGCCAAAAAATAGAGCTGAAAGGGCACAAGAGACCCTCCCCCACCCAAGTACTCTCCCTGCGCCTCTCTAAAAGGCCCTCCACTTTCGGAGTCCCTTTCCTTTGGGTAATGCGAGCGGGGTGGGGAAGAGTGCAATTTTTCAAAAACTTAATTAATTATGTTTTACGGACCAATGAGTAATGATCCCGTGCGTGCGGTTCGCACCGGTCATTATTTCACGTCAGCTTAACCCGAGCCAGCCAGCCAGTCAGTTAGTCGGTGGGAGTGGGAGAATTTAAAAGGTTTTTAGTGTACGAGCACGGGGTCTCTTGCTTTTTTTTTCTCTGCCGACGTCTCGAGGTGTTGCCAAAATTTCCCCAAAACATTTTCCTCAACAACGTCCGGAGGAGTAAAAAGGAGACGGAGGCTGTATTGAAGAAGTTGAAGAAGTGATCCAATGTGTGTAATGATCCAGATTGTTCCACTTTGAAGAAACTTCCCGGCATCAGTTTGGAGAGACTTGGAAATGGTGATCATCAAGTCATACGTGGTCATTCTTCACGTGGTGGGCCATGTTCAGTGTGAGAGTGTGCGGACGTCTGTGGGAGATGACGGGGACGTTCACTGGAATAGACGGACAGAGAAAATTGGGCTATTTGTAAGAGGCGGAGACAGGTTGTCCTGTGTAGAGTCATAGATTTTACTCACAAGTTCACCGCCGCATCCCTCTTCATCTTCGTATATAGCAAGGACTGGGCTGTAAAAGAAAATTGTTATTACTATTATCATACAGGAGGCTCTAATTATTACAACAGTATAACTATGGGACTTGACTCACCAACCAGCCGCACGCGCAGATGATGAGCGCCAAACAATCCACAAATACAAAATCATTCCGAAAGATACCTGGACAGATAGTCACACCGAAGAACACACGGAGTAACAGAGAAGCACACTCACCGTGATCCACCAAAAACCCCGCAGATTCTTTTGTCCACTAAAAAGTTGTACAGTGACTGAGTCGACACAGTGAAATCCCTGGAAAAGTCCACACGAAGTTGCTGCAGCCGATGACCTGGCTTAGAGACTTACTGAAGCCCTCACTGAAAGTACAAAATATTTCCCTCAGTTTATTATTTGCAGTCCCATCCCACCTTCCCCTGCATCCATGTGCAACTGGACATCTTTAGTGTAGTAAATATAAATATAAACGATACAAGGGGGAAAAGGAAAGGGAAATGAAAGATAATAATGATTCAGTACTGACCGCTGCTGCCGCCGCCGCGTCCGTCCTCAAAGGCCGTTCATTTTCTCAAACTTTATGTCTCCGCTCCGTGTTTTACGGGCGTCGTAAAACTAAACTTTTAATAAGGGCTCCTGTCTCCTTAACCCCTTCATCTTTCCATCTCCCCCTCTCATCCACAACTTCATTCCCTCCTCTCGGCCGTCGTCGTGGTCGTCTTCCCCAAAATTTTACGACTTCTCTCTCTCTCACAGGGATTCAAATACGCTTCACCAACGGGCGGATGAACAGGATGAGATTCTTCCTGGAGCAAGAGATTGACTACCATTAGTTCCCGTTTAAAATCACTCTGAATTTGTTCCTCCTTTGACGCTAGTGAAGATTATAGGAGGTGACAGGAGCAAATTGTTTCACAACAACTGCCGAGTCTCACTCTCAAATAATTCCAAGTCCAGCGGCCGGCTTCAAATAATAATCATCTCCCTGTAGATTATTCAAATCCACCGAAGTCAAAGGGACACCCGAGACCTTGGCTCCGTTCTGATATTTATGAAATAACGAAATACTTTTGTGAATAAAACTGTAAATTCCTTCCGCACCGAAGTAGTTTTATACGTTGGATGGAAAAGAGTGATGCTTTGTTTGAAGAAACTTGGAAGACGAAGATATTTTCCAGTTTTCCAGGCCGCATGTTGTTTCAAATTCAAAATATCCCGCTCCAATTCATTACGCGGGAATTGATGCAAATTCAAATCTTATGGAGATACCCTGTTACATATGTATATGCTGGGAAGGATGGGAGATATCGTCTTGAGAAACTCCAAATTTAATTCTCCATGTGAAATGATACGAAAGATTGAGGAGAGTGAAGAGTGAAGCGGATTGAAGGATCGGATAATTTTAAAAAAAGGTGGAAATTGAACAGGAGTCGCCGGCTTTTGACGGGCTGGCTTCGAACAATGGGGAATCCGTTCAAATCATCCCGGATTCCGCATATTATGTAAGCCTTTTACTCAACGCGGCACTCCTCCTGCATCTTCTATTATTCTGGGCTCAACTCAACTCCTCAGCATCTCTCTCAAAGAGTGAGCCATGAGGGCCCAGTAACCTGTCTTGTTATCCACGCATTATTATTAAGTTTTATCCAGTACTCATCTAAAGTGCTTTTGTTCTTATCTCCAAGTACTCCTCCTCACTCCCGTCCGGCTCATCTTCTTTTTACCCTTTTTCTCAATTTTCAGACTGGACTTTTCCCCTGAAACAGTCAAAAATATTTCGTCCGTATGCCGTGTAATGGGGTTAAATTCTTCCTTTTCTTCTTCTTCATCATCATCATCTCCTTCTTCCTCTTCTTCTTCTTCTTCTTCTTCTTCATCTTGTTCATCTTCATCTTGGACTCTTTCCAGTGAGTGAATGCTATAGGGTTACACATACTCTCTGGAGAGCTCTCTCCACATACATGAAGGAAATGAGAGCCTGGTAGTATAGGGATAATACTGTGGTTTCGTATCTACAGGAATAGATGTATACTTCCATAATACACTCCCACACTCCTCCGGTTTTGAGAAACGCGTCCTCTTCAACCTCATCCCGAGACCCCCACTCCCGGAAGATTTTGTGTATTATTATTATTATGTATGGTGAGAGGGGAAGGTCGTCGTGTGGAATGAACGTAACCGTAAATAAGCTCGTCTCCTCACCTCCATGTCGGCTATATTAAATATATATAAATATAATGGAAAGATATCTTTTAAGACACGTCCTTACCTTTCATCGGTGAACTCCTCTCCGTCTTTAAAACAGTCAAAGGGTTGGCTCAGTCATTTTTTATGAGCTATCCGCTCAGTGTTCAATCCAGCCGCATATCAAGGGGCTGCTCCGAGCCACTGCACTCGCAGGGTCCAACCCTTGGGGATGCACAATGTCCATACATAGAAGGTACTTATGTGTGTGTGTGTTCATAAGTGTGGGTGTGTGCATGTGTGGCTTTGTATGCGTCTGGCAAATGTGTGTGTGTGTGAGTGTGCCATTACAAGAGCTGTGAGTGTGTGTGTGTGTGCGTGTGTGTGTGTGTATGCAATTGTTACTGTAAGTGCGTGTGTGTGATTGTGACTGTTAAGTAGTAGATGCTTATGCGTGTGCCTATTTTTGAGTAATGTCAAGTTGACTGGGTCCAGACCGATGCGGACTTTAGTTCACTGAGCTCGCGCGGGTTCACGCGCAACACTGATAGGTTGGATGAAGAAGTGGGATTTAGCCGTTTTTAATTTTCAAAATTATACCCTCATTTCTGGAAGAATTCCAGCGTTCGTGAGTCCTCCAGTTTGGGACTGACGCAGTGCGCTGTAGTACTGCACGGTCTATTGCTAAAATTTGTTCCAGTAGAGAGCTCCTGTAAGGCATACAAGTAAGTCCAACCTTTTCCACCCGCTCATCTCTCGGTCTCGTATCTCCACCGGGGATGATGATGATGATGATGTTGATGATGATGGGTTGAAGGGAAAAATTATGTTGGGATACCCGAGAGAAAAATTATTATTACATTTCATGTGTGAGAAACTGAAAAAGGGTACAGGATTTTCCCGCTGCTGTCGTCGACCACCAGTAAGATGAGCACATAGCCACACCGCCGCCGTAATACCGCTATACGCTCCTCTCAACCCTCCCGTCTCCGTAGCCGGGCCATGTGACTGACACATAGTGTTCCCTCACACGATGAATTACCTACAGATGAGATGAACAATATGCAGGAGTTTCCTCTGGAAAGGGTCGTCAACCATCACCGGTAAGTTACATGGCAGTTTTCATCCATCGTCGTCGTCGTCGTCATCATCATCATCGTCCTCATCATGTCATCACATTATAGATAAATCCTTTGGTTACGGTAAACCCACCCAACCTCCTTCAAAATAACTGTTTCGTACCCCGGGCCTTTCCCGGGTCAACATCGTCGTCGTCGTCGTCCTCGTCATCGCCGTCATCCTCGTCATATCCCCTCCCAACCGGGATCATCTTACACGTGTGGTATTAGTCTGGAAGAGAGGATGTGGAAATCATGCTGGCGTACCACCGGCTCCGAAGAACAGAAGACCTTCTTGCGAGATGAGCCAGGGAGGAAAAAAAACCGTATTGATGATGATAACTTTCAATTTTTGGGTGTGTTTGTGTGCTTATGGGCCTGACGAGTGAGAGTGAGTGTGCGTGCGTGCGTGCGTGAGTGCGTATGTGCGGGCGGTGGTGCTTCCACGTTGTTGTTAAACGGTGCGGTGACTCTGCATTTGTGAGTACCGTTAGAGGCCCCCGTGGGTAATATGCCGCTCTTAACACAGTTCCGCTTTTCAATTAGTGCGGCAAAGGCGGTGTGTAAACACCATATGAGGTGTGACCAAAGGCCCCATAATTGCTTGTCTGCACGCTCACACACGGACACACACACACACACGCACACACACCGTCCCATAATGCGCGTAATCCTCCATACTCTTCCGTCCCACACCGCGAATATCTCAGCCCGGCTCCAGAGTCCACATTTTGAGGAGCTCAAACCACCGCACCGCACCGCCGTGCATTGACCACAACTTTGCCCAGAGGATGTGGTGAATTCCAGCAGGGTCATTACATAACTCAGTCCTCCTATCCCGTCCCATCCAACTCACAGGGCGAGGAGTTACTTTTGGAGTGTCTGTGAAATGACAGGACACACACACACACACAAGCACACGCACACCGGAGTCACCACCAGAGTCCATTGACTGCAGCAGGGAGGCATGTAATAGAGCGAGCTTATGTGTGCCAGTGATAATAATGCCAATGCTGGCGGAGCGGGAAGGGATCCCCCGAAAGAAACTATCAAATTTCATATTTTGGAACCTCTCATATCCACCTCGTGTATAATATGAACTCATACAAAGTACGGACGGTGAAGCCACTTCAGGTAGGTAAGTTACCCAAGACGACGTGGGGACAAATTCGAGCTTTTCCACTTGGGATTTTACATAGAGTAACGCGCGTCCCGTCCCCATACGTCCTCTGGACTGGAACTACCTTTGACTACACCTTTGGAAATCTTTTGACGACACCTGTATCTGTATATGTATATACATGTGTGTGTGTGTGTGTGTGTGTATCTATCCACCACTCACAGTCGTACATCAGTTCCGTGTGGAAGGTGCAAAGAATAGTGGCTACGACGACGAGCAATCCGCTAAATGTTTTTTCCAAACCACTAATTCCCAGTTTTTTCCCCTGTTGTACTTAATCTCTCACTTCCTCTGTCCCTCTTGGTTTCCACTAACCTTACTTTATTGGCTTACACAAAGGGACACACGTCCGCCAGACACTTTTGCTCCTTCAGAGTCGAACAACACCCGAACATTATGGTGGTGGCTGCACATGAGAGGCAAGTAAAGTGGTGTCCCAAAGTCCCCACAGCGTGTTCCCACAATTGTTGTCCTCAAACTTTACTTGCGGAGGGTCCGGCTCCAGCCCGCTCAGAGCTTGACTCATGAAATGAGCATAATAATAATAATAATAATAAAAACAATAATAATAATCCATTTCCTCGTAGTACAGGGACATTTTTGACGGTGCGCGCCGCCCGAAATCTTCGTATTATAGTTGGCCTAAAGTAAAGAATATCCCGAGCTCCATTGATTTATCCATCCCGAGTAGTTCTGCAGACGGTACAACGGCGGTATTCCTATAACGGTAATTTATTTTTTTTAAATTTGAACTCGAATCCCCCGCTGTCCATCAAACCAAAATAATTTAATCAACACGGGAAATAACGGGATGGGTAATTTTAGATATGAGGAAGATAAAATATAATCATTTATTATTATATACACAGTAGTAGCAGTATTAATAATTGAGCAATGTTTACACATCTCAAGTAATTACTCTATTTTCCCGGTATCAGATATGATGATGGGGATGAGGGGATTGAGGAGCTGTTGTTGTTGCTGTTGTTGTTGTAGTTGTAGTTGTAGTGGTTTGATGGTGAGTGTGATAAGGTGCATATATATGCAACCCTTCGACATCTTGATTACGGTGAGACAAGGCTTCTGCGTGTCTACACCGAGGCGTCCGTGATGTGGAGACTGGGATATATTTTTAATATATTCACGTCTAACTTGGTTCCCTTACCCTTTGGCCCCTTACCCGGTAGCAGCCCAGCCCGATGTTCTCTGCCAGTTATTGTATTGTCCGTCACGGAAGGTCTCCCTGTAATAATAATTCCAATACAGCGGGAGGATCACCTGGAAAAGTTAACAAGTTGCTTCATTTACATATTTGTAACATAATTCCATTGGAAATCTTCACCGTCTTACTTGATCCCACAGTAGTAGTGCTGCATCGTTGGGCAAATACTGTTTGGAAAGCCTGTTCCACCACCAGACTGCCGAAGAAGAGCACATAGAATTGGATCCCTGCCTCCCTGACTGAGCGAGTTCTGCTGGAGAGTGGATATCCCAGTGGGAATTCATTTGATATAGCATGATAACATATGCGTGCCAACGGAAGATTCATTAACCCTCTGCATCCACACGCCCCTGACCTGCCCCAACTTTTAGTATTATCAACAACACCAACAACAACAACAACAACTCGAAGCCTTGGACAGTCAAGGGGTAGCGGCGGCGGCGGGGGGGTTCAAATTCAACCAAAGTGGATACATGTTCCACATTACTGTACTGAATAGGATCGTCTGTAAGCCTTTCCCCTTAAAAATAACCTCATAATATAGTGGAGGTTCCGCAGTAGTGGCAGAGCATCATGTGGGATATCTAAAATTTCCAAACATTTTATACGAAGATTCCAACTAGCACGTCATCACGCCAGCCAGACCCTTCACCCCAACATGATGTGAAGCAAAACAGGGGGGTGGGTAGGGGTGGAGGGGGGTGTTACGGGAAGTGGTGGGTACTAGGCGGCCCTGTAAATAAGGCACCTCTCTCCACAGCCCGTCCTCACAGTCAGCCCAATTACGGATCTCAATCACTACTTTCCGGCCGTTATCATCTCACACCTTGGCCCGTGTGGAAGATGCACTGTTGTGCATCCAAGGCTCAACTCAATACTCCATTACTGTAGTCATCCTCATCATCATCTTCTTCTTCTTCTTCTTCATCATCATCCTCTTCTTCATCTACATAATGATCACGAGACGAGGATTTTTTCTTCATGGTAAGGAAAATAAATAGTAGTAAGTGTGTTTGTGTGTGTGTGTGTGTTAATATTTAGAAGGGAACTTGGCTCATAAGGGTCCCTTTGTGTGTACACTTTTATTAACAATCATGATGATGAATCCGGAGGGTGAGCTGGCCCATTGGTGTTCCTATATGCTCGACAACATGGGGGTAGCCAAGTGTTCACAACGGGCTGTTGGCATGGAGCACGGAGGCGGGTCGGGGACTGATTCAATGACGACGTAAATTTTTATGTTTATTTTTTTATGGATGCAACAAATAAATGAATGTGTAAGTGTGTGTTTGTATGTGTGCGTGTGTATGTGTGTGTGTGTGCGGAAGGGGAAGTGATGTTCGTGTGGGGGTTGGGTGGGGGGTAACTTTTGAGAGTTGGATGCGCCCAGCAGTGCTCCATATTAGAATCCTTGGCCATACTCAATGGGCACATAATTGAGGAAAGTATGATGAGGAGATGTGGGGGTAACTCCATTACCATGACCTCCATTACTATTATTATTATTATTATTAGCATAATAATTCTGCCCAAAAGAGAGCATGTACAACTGTGCCCAGGATACAGTGGTGTGGCTCAATAATAAATCAGCGTAAATGATAATGAAAGTGTTCAAGTAGGGGGGGGGCTGGAAAGTGTAAATGAGTTTGTAATGAATGGGCTGTGAATATCTTCATTAGGTATACGTCTAACTCCATAGAGCAGTTGTTGTTGTTACATTGAGGGGCTATTTGCGCGCGCAGTTCAAAATGTGTTCCACTGCTTCCTCCTCCTCTCCTCGGCTCGTCGGTGGCTCCGGAATAAATATTCATGACTGTCACGCTGGACCGTCCTCTTCATTTTACACGAGCATTTCCCGGGCCGTTTACAAGGAGCTGAGCACACACGCCCCCACAAACTTCCACATTATACCCCACAGTGGTCCACCAGCGGCGGACGAGTTTACCCGGCTGGGTTGGACGCACTTGGAAAGAATATTATATTTCGGCGTTGGAGGTAGTCATTAAATATGTAAGGAGTAGCGGTTGAGAAGTGTTGAGTCAAACTATTGTTCAATTATTATTTTGTATGGACGGGCGGGAAAGTGGGTAGATTTCCAGGTGAAACTTTACAATAAAAATGGAATTGGATGGATTGAGATAGTGGGGGTGGAGATAATGGTAGGGACACTCTTTATCTTTATAATGGAGATTATTTTATGACTCCTTCATAATCTGTTTCCGACTCAAGGGACCGCCCCTTCGTATCCGTCCAATTTGACCGTTAACTTCCGCTCCGGAGTTGGATTGTTACACACCGTGTTGACCAGTGCTTTTACTCGTGATGATTCGGAATTTGGCGATGGAAATGGGGGAAATTTTCAAGACAATTTTATCCTTGTTAAAGTTATAAAAGTGATGGCCACGTCGTACACAGAAGTGAGAGTGAAAATGGTGGGCGGTGAACGGAGGGTTCTTCCAAAATATTTGGTAGTCGGATGAGCAGTCTCTGGCGGATGACGGAGATGGGAGGGATTTTCGAACGATTGAAATAGGAGGTCCAGCTCACCCCGGGGAATGACAGGCGTGAGGACCCACTGTGAGGCTAATTTTCCCCCAGGATTATGTCATGAATTTTCAAAAGTACGAGCGTGTGCACCCGCTCATGTGAGCCGTCTCACATTAATTCATTCATTCCCATACACACAGCCCATATGAGGCGAAGGGCTGACGAGGATCCCGCTGTGATCTCGTCAACCAACTCCCACTATCTGCCACTCCTCCACCATCCGATCCATGACAAGTTGGCACCGGACCTGACGGTTGACGGACTCTTCTGACTGGAAAAGCCGCCTCCAATCAACACTTACGGCAATAATAATAATAATAATCATAATAATAATGATAAAAATAATAATAAAAATACTACTCTTGATTTTCTCTCACCTCACCTCTGTAATTCATTTCATTTCCCATACATTTAATTTACACTATGGTGAACGGTGACGACTACTGACTGAGTGAGAGTGAGGAGGCTCGTGAGGATCTTTTCAATTTCATAATTTATATATGCGGATGGATGGACGTGTGTGTATCTTATGAGTGAACCCTGATGATGAATTTTGAGAGGTTGCCGAGAATTTTGTTGTTGTTGTTGTTGTTGTTTTTGTTGTGGTTGGCTCATCAAAACAGAGCGTTGAGCAGGTTTGCTGGGATATGGGAGAATAGTGTGAATCTATGGTGTGTTGGACAGCTCGTGGACAGGAGCTCCACGTGGTGCCCATTGAAATTCTGATTCCAGGAGGGGAAGCGGGAAAGTTGAATTTTTTAATCCAGAAGGAGAGTGGAAGTGGACGTGAGAGTGTATGAGCACTGCGGGATGTGATGTAATGGGAGACGATTAAAACGGAGGTTGGTCATGAGGGCCGATGAAGGGATCGGAACTGCAGTGCAAACTCTTTAAGGAGAAGATCTCATCTCGTAATATTTCTTGGGCTGGATATCCTGTAGGAGATCCATCAGATTCTGTGCTTGATGTGATTTGTTGATTGATCTTTGTGTGATTGGTTTGATGCGAAAATCTCAAGTGTATTTGGGAATTTACTTGATGGGCTACTGCGGGATTTTGTCTGAGAGAGTGAGTGTTCATTTGAAAGGCTGCAAGTCCACTTTAAAAACAAGAAGATGATGTCTGTTGGTCTACTTTGGTGGGCTGGATACGCTCGTGGCCTTTGAGAGTTTTAAATGGTGGCATTCATTTATTTACGTAAAAGTTCCCGGGAAATAACAAAATGTGACATTTAGTGGTCATTAAAAATTCCAGCGGATGGGCCAGGGCAGACTGAAAATTGTTCAAGAGATTATGTACGAGTTAAATTATTACACGACAGTAATGATATCACTAGCGTGAGCTGATCTGACGTGGTGGCACACAAGAGTCTCAATTCATTAGAGGAGCATGTTTTTAATTTTCAGAGAAAATTCTTCATTTTATGGGCATTGTCTGCCTGTTGCTGTTGTTGTTGTTATTGTTGAAGGTTGAACTAATACATTTTTTGTGATAGGGCGCAGTATTTTGGAATTTCAAGGGTGGCGGTTCAGTGAATCCAGGAAGTTTATATGGGAATAAATCTGGTAAATTTGGCTTTAAAAAATCTCATTTCACATTCTTTGAGGTCGTATACCGGGAGGATCCAATAATGGTGATCTCGTTGGATATTTTGGACCTGCTGTTTGAAGGACTCTCCTCTTTCAGGTGCGGGTTCAGACATCCCTGTTTTACATTTGCAGCCAGGCATGTGCTCATCATCATCTCACACTTGTCCTGAGAGAGCCCTTCGTCGTCGGCACGGTGGAGACGATCAGGAGGGGAAAAAAACTAAATGTCGGCTCCTCTAAGGGACGGGATGGAGATAGTGTACAAAACAAATGCTAACTAAGAATTTGCGTGTAACCATCACGCGATTGGATCCCGATGTGGAACTCATGAGCCTTGAGCCCCTTCAGTCCCTCCGCCCGCACTATCACACACGTCGTCCATATATACCGGAAAAGGTCTCCGTCACCTGCATATATGTGCTGAACGGAAGGCATATAGTATGCACGCTCACGCAGGTAAGGAACTTTCCCTCTTATACGGCTCGACACAGGGTCCAAAAACAACAACAACACTTGTATTCACCAAATCCTCATTTGTCTTCCCCTGGTCAGGAGGATGAGAGTTTCCCTGTCCAAACAAACTCATTTGTGCCGTCCGGGATCCTTCTGGATTAAAAAATTCAACTTTCCCGCTTCCCCTCCTGGAATCAGAATTTCAATGGGCACCACGTGGAGCTCCTGTCCACGAGCTGTCCAACACACCATAGATTCACACTATT
>VYYI01003295.1:0-12546 GCA_021029175.1 Bilobella aurantiaca
AATCGCCATCATACTTAGCAAAAAAATCGTATAATGACAGCAGGTCTCATCTAAAGTACAGCTTAAGTGCGGTCACCAAAAGTGTTGTGTAAAAGTGTCTACGGAGAGGTACATTAGTGCATCCCGTATCGTTCGGGTAAAAGTGTACGTGTGTCTTCAGCGTCAAGTTTTCACCATTATGCAGCTGTATCTCGGTAGTAAATAATATAATAATAATAAATGGTAAAGGCAACAAAATTAAAGAAAAGTACCTCCTGACAATATCTGATAAAAATGGTACAAAAAGGTACTAAAACTATTTCTTTCCTTCTTTCTCTTTGATTTCATCGGTGTTCAACGCGTAGGCGGGAGATTTGTCTCAACATATTACTGTTTTGACGTAAATGCTTTACAAATATTTTACACGAATACAATTTTTATAAAGTACATTTGGGCACGTTTTGGGTTTCCTTTTTCTTTTGTTTTCCCTCCTACGCCTCCCGGTCGACAAAAACAATTATATGAAAGAAACTCTACCGATATACTTCTTCATCACTAGATCAGCTACATACAAAATGAAGAATACTTTTGAGTGCGCCCCATAAAGGAGTGCAGGATTTTTTACAAAAAAAAATATTGCAAAATTCGTAATGTGGATCCCCCTGAGGTGCTACCATGTACTTTTAAGCTATTGTTGTGGACGTCACCGCCGCCGGACCTGTGCTGTTGAAAGGTCGAAAGCTCTTTGGTCTGATCATCATTGTAGCTCTCTTCAGGGTGTAGTCCCAGCCCTGGAGCAAGAAAACAAACAAATCAATCAGTGACTCCGATTTCACGAATTGGTACATATACTCGTTGTTTGACCATGGACTGAATGTACGTAGAGTGTTTACTGTTTGACAACTTGCCACGTACAACCAGATCTTTGCTGGGGTCACGACCACTTTAATGTGCCATCACATTCATTTAGCTGTGACGGAACTATGCTACACATTAACTACGAAATATAGCTGCCACCTTCATTATAAAATTGGTTAACGTAGGTCATACCAATTTATATCAACTATTAAGGTAATAGCCTTTCCTATCCTTAGTGAATGAGATGCATTTTATTAACCTATAAGTTGACTTCACAAGTGAGCAGATCTTTGCTCTCTCCGGCCAGGATACATCTTGAGTTATGGAAATGTAATTTCATGGCCGTATCGTGCAAAATTCTCCTCTAAAAATCCTTGAGCATATTAAGAGATTATTTTGACGCTAGTATCAAACCATGCAAATAAATGAAATACGAATACAACGCAATTTTCAAACACTTTTCAAATCCCTTCTTTACATTGCAGGGCGTCAGGGGGCACCTGGCTTTCATAAAGGATTTCCCCGTGCAGGAACTCCACGCTAAGCATTATCATCCGCTACTGTTTCCTAGTTTCATCAGGATCCCCAAGTGCAGCAAACCAGGATGATGACTTTAAAAAATCCCTCACCGTCCTTATGCACCATTACGTCCAAGGAATCGTGAACCATAAAGGATAATTAGAGAAACTGGGCCATTCTAAGCCCTCTCTTGAGTTTAAAAGAGCCATTACAGTCCGTATAAAACCGTGCATATGTGGATGTGGACCATATGACACACTAACCAATACGATGGGGAAATCGGGGAACGAAGCTTAGCCAAGAATAGTGCACAATTCTTACACGACATACTTAGTCTCTGCTCAGCACATGTAAGGCGATTCTGCTCTTTTAATTTTCCCTCTGGGCGCTTCCGGCTAAAACTATCATTCTTGTTCACTACCTTGTTGTTTTTGTTCCCCTCATGAATAGTATATACAAAAGTGATTGACTTCACGAGTGAACGACTGACTGAACCTCATTAACTGAATAGTAATCAGGTGGAAGGGAATATATAACTTTTTTGACAAGGTTTCATGTCACATTGATAACATACTGCAAGGCTGTTGCATATGTGCCTTCACTCAAGTACTCACATACTACGCAAAAGTCTCGATTGTTCGAAAGAACACTATGCATTTGCTTCAAAAAGCACGCCTACGCTTCCTTCGCAATCTACTGCTTCCTTACCTATTTCTTATTTTGATTCCTACCACCGGTGCTGACATATGACTAATCTCGCTGTCATATGGTCACTCCTCCTCCCCTTTTCAAATGACCAAATAATACCTGTCAAGACGTCCTAGACGAATAAGCAGCGTTTCATGTTTTCGAAAATTTCAGGGGGGCTTAGAACCCTACAAGTAGGGACCTGAGAGACAAATATAGTAGTTTAATTGGATCTCCATTCAGTGAATCCAAGTAGTACACACACGAGTGCAACTACACAGTGTCTCCCTGTAATTTTAGACACAAGTCCTTTTCCCTAATGAAATTATATAAATATAGACATACAGAGACGAAATACCTGAATTGCTTCAATGATTTGATTCATACTCAGTGGCCGTAACAAGTTTTGTGTATGTTTATACTGCGCCATGAGCGTGTGTCGGAAAGGGTTAAAAATGGGAGGAAAGGGATAGCCTCGGGGGGAAATAAAGTGCAAATAATGGTAAACAGGGGCAACATGACAAGTTGAGAGAAGTCCCTCGTCTTTCATCTTTTCATCTTACCTTCCATCTGAACCAAACAATGCCTTGCCTCGCCAGAGCCGAGTCAGGTTGTTGTGTGTCAAAATACAGCCCGTTGAGTCCACGACCGCACGATTTCCACCACCAGCCTCCTTTGAGCATGGAAGCACAGTTGAGCGATGACCTGTCATTATCTCTGTCATGGGTGGAGAAGGCTGAGCCGTGAGCCCCGTACCAGGGATCACTCAGAGCATCGCCGGCATCACCGCTGTAGCCGCCGACTTCCAGCCTGAAACCGTCCGACTCTGAAGCCACCTGAAATTGTCAAACAGATCAGTTTGTAATATTTACACGCGATGCATTCCAGTTATTGGGCACGTAAATCGTATTCTTATGCACACGTCATAATGCCATGTATAATAAGGAACTCGCACAGGTCACTGACGTTTCGTACCAATATGCGTCTTGCAAAGTGCTTTTACTCTCAGATCCCCCCTAATTAATTTGTCTGGGATCTCACGATTTCTACACAGCAAACATAGTCTAACTCCTCCACACAGACACTAATGGAACCACCGTGCTACTCTACCTCAAGACAGGGTCATATTGAGAACAAACAATCATGAAACTGCTACTGTAATTAGTGAAGATGAACCAGTGTGAGACCATTGGGCTTCCAAAAAGTACATCAGCGCATCGCCATCATCATATCGTGAATGTTTTCCCGCATTCGATGATGATGATGATGATGGGAGGCATGAACAGAGAATGATCGAAAAAACATTCACTGGTAATTATGACAAAAGAAAGAAAATGCTGAATGCATTTCTACTACACCAAGAGTGGAAAGCTGCGCTTCCACATTCCGCCGCCGATATAAGATCGCGTAGAGCTTGCTTGCAGGAAGAAAATAATGATTGCTCCTCTCCAACCAAGTGGTAAAAGTTAAGTAGACAGTCGAACCTCCACTGTTTAGCTACACACTCAGAGAGAATCCCACCCATAAGAAAAACCACAGAAAATATGCGCGGGGCGCCACAGATCCCGCCCAGAGTCACTTGGGGTTAACTTTTCCACGGAAAATCGTTGGAAATTGTATTAAATTATTGTTTTCGGCATGTCCACAATCCCCTATCACCATCAATTTTCTCTTTAAAGTCATGCGCAGGACAACTTTTTCTCCATGTTGGAACCGCAATTACGTTTACACAGAATCACTCCTATAAAATGATTTCTATTGATTTGTGGCTTTACACTACAGTCGGTGGAACTCTACTGTTCGCCAAAGTAGGATCGCCATAATCATCCCTCATAATCTGTGACCAAGTTAGGCTATATAATTCAAAAATTCATGGAATGTGTGCATTGGAAAGGTAACATTTCAATATCTAATGACCGCGCGATCATGGGAGGGCGGTAATGCTGAAAAAAGTAAAACACTTGAGCACAACCTATAACTTTAGTCTATAGAATGTATGGTTAGTATTACATTAGCTGTTTGAGAACAAGTAATCCGAAGAGATGTGAAATTTGCTCTTTTGAAGAACTCACTCTGAAAGTAGAATATTCGGCATATCGTTTTTCACCATCAAAGTCCTCCAATTCGATGCGAAGAATTTGGTCTTCGGCGGTGGTGAGAAGATGCAAATTGACGTTGCCCATCCAAACCTCCCTGACAGGATCCCCAAATCCGCTCCTGTACTCAACCCAATTCCTGTTGAAACTTTCCCGCGGCTCGCCGAAATCAGCCCGTCGTTGAATGACCTAGAACGTAGACGCATGGACATGTTAGAGTCTAACTTGAAATAACTTGATTTCAAAATCACCCACGAGTACCCACACACCATCTTTAAATTAAATGAATCATTAATTGACTTTCAAGGCCTGAAGGTAAACCCCTGGGTACCGGTAATTTGTCACCATAATCTTGCACATGAGTTTGTGCCTGGGTGTTCTCTATCTTCGGCATCCACATGTGAAGCAATCTCACATGATCTCCCGTTATAATCATAATAGGAATCCCTTTGTCCACAAACTACAGCGAAACGCCCAGCAGGTGCCACAAAATTTCATAGAGGCGCATTGAACAAGTTAGGCAGGTCTACATTATTTGCTGATGATAAAAATTCCTGCTGTAATAAACGTTCTAGATAAACTAAGAAAAAAATGAAGTCTACAAAAACTCATTTCCATGGATTCGTTCCCATGTGCTGCTCCCCTGTATTCACCCACGAGATCCAAAAAACCTTAAAAATGGGCCGTGGGCATAAGAGATTTGGCTCACATTCGGCTGTGCTCAGTCATTTATATATAGCTAAGAAACCTGTTGTTTTTTGCGAGGGAAGCTGTTGTGTTACAGGTTTGCTATTTGAGATTTCTTAAAACCTTACCATCCAGCCCCCACCAGCAGAGTCCATATCGCAGTGAACGAGTAATTGCCAGAAGGACGATCTTGCACCCGGAAGTCGAAGGTGGTAGAGTCCAGAGCGGCGGTGGCCTTGCTGGAGCAGCTCGGCGCAAGAGTTGCCCGTTGCCCCCGACTGTTCGCATATGAGGAAAAAATAAAAGTACATGATTAATTACCGTTTTAAATATCATATAGTTTAATTGGCACTATATGCCCCACGTTCACTAAAGATTGCTTGATTACTTTATTGTGCCCTGATTCCGTAAAAGGTTTTGTGACATTGGTAACCGTTCCTTTTACAGTTTGAATGACTCTCAAGCCAACGCATGCCTGCATTTCTGTGTTTGCCAACTATCCCATGTATTGTAATGTAAGTCGTCACACATTGTTTTTCCCACATGCGATGTGAACAGGGTAAAAGGTTAGTTTTGTTGTTGTGACGAAAAAATCTATTTCAAGTGTATAATTCAGCCTGTGTGTGTCCTGCTGCACATGCCTTCACGCTTTATGCAAGCCCGCAATAACACAGTACTGATAAGAAAATTATGCAATCCGATGATTTTGTCAGAGCAGAGAAGCTTTTCTACCGGCTCAAATCGTAATATTTAGAATGATGTTGATGTTTTCACTAAAAGTTCAACTATCATTCTCCCCCATCAATTTGTCCTCCTTTACCAGTCCAAGAAGGACTTGATAGACGAGATAGAGGAAGCATACATAACCGACGCGACGATAACCTAACTCTTTCGGCAAAATTTGTCTGTCGAGAAGTCATAATTACAAAGCCCAGTATAGAGTAATTATTTTATTGACTTTAACTACGAAGTTTTGGAAATCTCTCGAAGGTCTTGCCTCAGGCAACGTTGGTAGTAAAAGCAAAAGTGAGTACTCCTGGCTCTGCCCTCTTATACACATATGTCATAAACAGCTTTATGTTCATTTCCTCCATGTATTTTGGTATTTATGAGACTTGATTCTTGGTGTCCCGCACGTGTTTGGGTATGTGAAAAGTTTCACAGCAAGGTTCAGGAAATGTTATTGTGTTATGATATGCGGAATGCAGGGTTGACCAAAGGACTTTGAAAAATAAATTGAAATTTGAATCAACTCCGTGAAGAATTGCACTCGGATCGTTATGCGTACAGTCGTAAAGATGAGACCCATTGACATTTATATGGTTAACAACCTGCTGAGTTAAATTCCAGATGAATTTACGAGACAAAATAATGAGGCTGCCACATTTCCCCTCACACACTTATTCACATGGATGGATCGTTTTTGTGGGTGAAAAGAGCATTTTTCGTCACAGGCACATGGTAGTACTGTACTGAAACCACTACCGCGAGCACGGGCCACCTCATACATTGGACATTGTAAGGATGACGTGGCTGAGGAAAGGGAGTCAAAAACATTGTGGAAATCCCTGTCAAGCCCGTGTGCCTGTCTCCTCAGAGATGTTGGTGGTGTCGAATTACGAAAATCTTCCGTACAACCATCAATTACGCCGGCAATTCCAAACCATTTTCCCTCTCGCATTCATTCATACGGACAGGAGTCTTGTAAACACACCTACGTATTGGTCATCATCGCACAGGACCACAATAAGTTGGGTGTATACCATAAATTCTCATGGAATCCACGCATTGAGATGGAATGCACATAAGTTGTACACTGTTGGAGGAACAACCTTCATAAGAAAAGATTTCGCTTGATGAGCCAATTATTACTAAGGATATACATCCATAAAGATGCCGCCGTGCGGGTAATTACCTGATTGATCAGTGTATACGGACTTAGACGGCGAGTGAAAATAGTTAATTACAGAGTGACTACGGGAGCGTATAATAGACTGACGAACTTACGACTTCACCACTCCACGGTGCTGATTGTGTATATATTTTTGCCAAAAAATACGGGAGGTCAGCTGTGTTGGCTTTTCCCCCTGTCATTATCACCACAACCCATGGCTCAGAAAATCTTCATTCTTGGGTGGCAATACAAAACTTGGGAAGTGAGAGAGAGAGAGAGAGAACAGTGTAATGTGAGCCGTAAAAGTTCCTCGAAAACTTAATTGCCGATAAAAAAGGGATTTCAGCTGACCGTGCGAAGAACCATGTGCCATAGCAGCACCTTGGAACAATCACTGTGACTCATGAGCGGATCGACACATATATGATGAATTTTCAAGTCAATAAACCCTAATCAAGATAAACTCTTTGACGTTTAAATCCTCTCATAATGAACCCGAACTTTTTAACTGGCAGTCCATTGCCACCACGGGGCAACCATTGAGTAATTCTCATTAATGAATGGTATCCAATACTGTTAAGTATTTACTCCTACAAACTTCCCCCTTAATCCAATTTATAGGTCCACCTTTCTCCACCGTTGTCCCTACGCAAAACACTGGAATTAAAGATGTTGCATAATTTATTATAGTAATTTACCTTAAGCTACCCATTTCTGCAAACTTCAGAACAACACTGAGAGGGTATGTGTGAAAAAGTAGTGAGAAAAGAACATATTTCGCACACAAACCACACGCATATGTTACATAAGAAAGATCAGCTCCTACGATCAGCCGCTGCGGCAAAAAGGGGGAGATGAATGGGGGAGATTTTCTCATAAAATGTAC
Source organism: Bilobella aurantiaca (assembly GCA_021029175.1). Lineage (NCBI taxonomy): Eukaryota > Metazoa > Arthropoda > Collembola > Poduromorpha > Neanuridae > Bilobella > Bilobella aurantiaca. The sequence goes on from VYYI01003295.1 coordinate 7,607, forward strand.
ACATTTTCAAATGTTTGACAGCAACTCATGTATGGAGACTTGAAACCGAAATTATAAATCAAAACCTTTTCCAAATCCCATAAAATTTGCATAATGCTCCATTCACGTTAATGCCAATTTTCACACGTTTAAATGTATGGCAAAATTTAGGCTGCTGCTGGTTGTGTGTCACATGCAGTTCAGTAATCACTCCCGCCTACAACCTGCCGGCCGTCATAATCTTCCCTTCTCGCGCCTCTCCCCAGCCTCCGTCGTTCAAATGTGAAATGCTATTGCGGCTCACACTCTGTCACCTGCTTGACGGGGTGGGAAAGTCACGGCGCGGTTTCGTCGACGGTGGAGGTGTGTGACACACGTGTTAGCATGATTGTTATGAATGAACAAAAACTTGACTTTGTTTTTTAATATTACCGGCGGCTTTCTTTCTTAACAGGTTCGCAGTGGTGAGGATGCAGAGAGGGGCGAAAACCAGAGGAAAGATTAAAGACGGCAATGAGCAGTGCGAGACGGCATGGTGGTGGTATATAGTGTCTCATTGTGAGTGAGTGTCATGTAATTTTCGTCTTGTAATTTGTGAAGCTAATGAACTACCCTGGACGCATAAAACTTGTTTTTAGAATAATTGTATTACTATTAATTTAGGTTTCGTAAACCCTAGCAAGCCTACATGGATGCTACTGACTGACTGACTGGGTGAGTGTAGTGAGCTTTTTAAGGATGACGGATGGAGCTTATAAGACTTGTCGATACTGCCGAAGAGCTCCCATCGGTCGAGGAACTTCCTCCTATCGGACGGACAACAACTAGGAGGCAACCGCAACTGTGCGGCGTGCTGAAATCTGACCCATATTATACTGATAACGAAAGTCAAGTGAAATGCTAGGGCAAAATTATAATTGACAATTTTCAACAGTTTTCATCCATGTCAATAATGTGGGAAGTTATGGGAAGAGTGAAAGAAAATGAAAAAAATAGAGCCCATGTATCACTGAATGGGTGTGATATACGAGTATCAATATGATCGTATTGTGCATAGCATGAGTCTTTTTTGTATACAGTTGAATTATGCTTCATGACTGTTATACTTGTCGTCAATAATTTTGTAATTATTATTACCGCTTATGTACAACACTACAGAATTTGATGGCTTGGTGTTGAGCTCCTTCGTGCACGTCAGGGGTTGTGTGTCCAACGGTATACAGGTTCGTTGGGCTCTGAACCCACTCTGTTTACTATTCGGCCCTGTCTGATGGACATTATGTCACCTGTAGATCCCTTCAGCTCTCTATCATGTCATCACACCGGATTCATTTTTCAAGATGAAGAAAAATGTCACAATAAACATAAGCCAGATGGCAAGATACAGAGCAGGGCGGCTTGGAAAAGGTTGTCACAGCTTGTTTACTGGGTGAGGAAGTGGTAGGAGCACTAGCTTTAGTAGCCGCAGATCAGGGATCGTGAAGAAGAGGAGTTGTCATTCCTACGAGTTTTGAGAGGTGGAAAAAAGTGTCACCGGCCAACGTTCTGATAATTTTTCATGATTAAGGAAATTTAGATTGTGCAGCTCGATAAAAATCTTAATAGATTCTATTGGTTGGAAAAGAACTAGTTGTTACTGTCTGACAAGAGAACAAGTATTCCACATTGTATTCGAGAGCACTGAATTGTCAACTTCGTCGAACAGTGGAATCTCAAGTGTACGAGAAACTACGTAGTACGTACAAAATGTGCAGAGTTTGCTAAACTCTTCTTACTCAAAATGTCCAACTATTATACCGTTTTCAATATATAAATACGTATAATATATATATTGCCCTAAATAATTTTACGGTTTCACAGTTAATAATTGGGTACGAAAACTGATATCAAAATGGATTTGTCAAACTTAAATAAATACGAGTTTGCGTATTTTATTTTAAAATATCTTTAATTAAGACTTCGCTATAGTGACTATTGCTAAAGTCCGTGTCCCATCTGTTTAAGTGCATATAGACCCACATGGGAACCATGACCAAGATGACGAGGGAAACCAGTGATGAGGCGTCATGCAATGTGTGTAATTTTATGTATTTTTCCTTATTGGTCTGCTTGCGTTCGGGTTGCATGCCGCCTTCTCCATTTCTTTCTCTCTCTCTCTCTCAAGCTCCCTCGCATGTCACTACTAACTTACTCGCTCTAGCATACATACGATGTCGATCCTCAATTACATTACAGCCCTGCTGATCTTGCTGATCTATTTGTTTTACATCACAAAAGTGCGCTGGATGTGGGTATCAGAACCTAACAAATCACAATGGTCTAATTTCAAAGATATTTTGTGCTCTGCCACTACTACTACTATTGCTACAACAACCACAGCTATACCTACCGGTTCTATCTCACGGGTGGTCCATAATGCAGCAAATGTGACACCTTTGGTAATGGGGTTCACATAATTGTATAGTATCGGTCAATACCTTGCGCTTATGCTGGTCAGTTCGTTGACCCATTTCTAAACCATATAATCTATCTTGCAGAGTTGCAGTTAAGTAGTATAGTGATACAAAAACATAATGATCTCTGGGTCTTGTGTGGCACTTGCAAAGGTTTTTTCCTAACTGAAATCCTTACGCAGTGGTTCCCCTCCTGCAATTAGCCGTGACAAGGTACGATTGTGGCATCTTAAAGTGCCCATTATTGATACGGTCATATAAGTATACACAACGAGTGTGCGGTGAGGAACAAAAAATCTACGATAGTAGTTGCCCCTTTGTACATCTAACAACACCACTAGTTTATATACTGCCATCCGGGGAGTCACTAATTACAGAGCTTAATTAGATAATTGAATTGGTCATTTGTGACAAGTAGACAGATGTGAATTTGAGCCAATCTGATTCCTTTTGTCATGGGATCTCCCCGACATGTGAGTCATTAAGGCTCGAATCCTCCTCCAATTCATCTGTCGTATTGCCGTTCAATGTATTCGAATGACGACATGGCACGCACCTCTGAGTCATTATTGTGCAGTGCCGTAGGAAACGTGATTTTTCTCCTATTATAGTGCACTACATTTGCTGCTCCTCATTGTTGAAGGAGGAGAAAAACTTGGCTAGATTTTTCCTCATCTCTCTTCGCCTGCTGGCTCCTTTGCTTATTTTTATGGGGATTTTATGGGACGACTTAGGGCAAGATTTTTTCCTCTATTTACATTTTTTCCTCGTTCCTCAGCTTGGCTGTGTATCGTTTTCCCTTGTTCGCGTCTATGCAAGAACTGCAGCAACTGTATCTTTCGCAGCAGCACTGTATCCAAGTGAAGTGTGGATGGAAAATGTAGGGAACAATTTGTATTGACAATTTATGTGTCATTGTCCGCCAGATACGAAAATGCTAACAATGCAATGGCCATTGCAAATTTGTTAAAGCGCCAGTCATCTGCCATCGTTCTTGCTTCACACTGATCCAAAAGTCCCAACCATTCCTTTCTTCCTCCTTCGATTTCCCTACGCATGCAATCATCCTCCCGCACATTCTGTTCTATTCTATTCACTAGTATTACACCCCACTTTCCGTTTTGCACCCGCAGTGTCCATACATCCTCCGAGAAGATGATTGTAATCACTTAATGTGTTGTAGTAGTGAGGATGCAAATGATAGTGGGAGGATTTAGTGGGTGCGGTATGGCGGAGCCTTGTATTACAGTGAGGGAAGCCGCAGCAGTGTGTGTATGTTAATCTGGCTTATCAACGGGGCTTGTATTCCCTTTCTAAAATCCACACTGCTATTAAAATATATAACTTTGTTCTAGAAATTATCAACACAAAAATATTCAGGTGGTTCATCTCTAAATGACCTGGGCTCGTGCCATGTGGTAGAGGAACAAATACGTGGAAAATGCACCATGGAAGCACTGGGGGCGAGACGAACAGAGTCACTTCTCTTTGATGCTCCTCGATTTCCTCATGATTTTCCTCTCAAGATATTTTCATGAAATGATAATAAACTCTCTTCCTTCAGAGTAACACCTGACTGAGAGAGGGAAGCGAGCGGCATGAGAATGTTTTCGTGTAAGATCCTCTTGCTCCCACTACTCGAGGTATGCCGCAGAGGATGAGCTGAGGAAAGGAGGGTCTACATGAAATTCAGATTGGAATTTACGACATCTAATGAAACCTGGGGGCAATGCGGAGAGTGTGTTATATTACGATTCTATCCTGTAAGGCAGAGGAAGGTAAGCATGGACAGAATGTTTGACTAGTACATGTGGATATGTTCATAGATCTTTTGACGATCACATAAAAAGTTCCTTTTCCGCAGTCCCTCCCGTTTAATAATATACTGTCACTGCTGCTCAACGCTACTGCTATTCCACACGACATAAATGTCAGGACTTTTCACGAAATACCAGTAGCTTTCGTACTTGGTGTAATTCAAAGTTGCTTTTGCAATTTTGAATTTTCCTACCATTCTCCAACCGCCCCCTGTCCTCGTCGCACACTCGCGGTTGGGAATTATTTTGAAATAGCACCAAGATGAAGTACATACTTTACAGCCGAACTAGAAAATAAACCTTTGAGGGAATACGCACTATGAGGCAGTCACGATTTGGTCATTGTTGATTAAAGCATGTCAAAAAATTGCTCCTTTATTCAGTGCCCTACCAGTGCCATGTGTGTGTCTCTCTCTCCCCACGCTGACAAATATCCTCCGAGATTACCTCATACTTTATTTATAATAATGGTAATATCGTATTGTTGCATTATTATGACAACTTTATCTGTTGTTTGCATTGCCAACAGGAGGCAGAGCTCATTTATTTGGTCTTTCCTGCATTTTGGAAATGCCCAATGGAGTATGCTTTTCACTAAACCAGTACAATTCTTGCTCATTGCAATATATTGACTCGCTTTGCTGATGCTGTCGTCAGCTTGATCAACATCATCATCATCATCATCGCCGGT
>VYYI01003296.1:0-12545 GCA_021029175.1 Bilobella aurantiaca
CATAAAAGGGAAGGTTATGATGGTACTAATGACCCAGCTGACCACTGACCCTTTACCCCAAAAGTGCGATGACCCCAAAAATGACCCCAAATTTGAATATTCGGATTTTTGTATTTTTTTTTGCCTAAAATGAAAAACTGTGCTGGTACCAATGTTCCACGTCGCTCCTGACCCATTCCGCGCAGTGTGATGACCCTCTAACTGACCCTCAAATCCGAAAAATCGGCGTTTGCAGAGTCTTATTGGTCAAATTCATTTGCATTAGTTCAATACGCTACTTAGTTACGTGCGTTTGCAACGGTTTATTTATCTTATTTTTTTACATCTGCAAAGCAACAATTCAGCAACTGCGCAACAGTAATGTTTTGTTTATTGTGTTACTACTATACAAAATACTTCCTTTAAATCACAAGACATCTTGTATTTTAACATATTAAGTGCTAAAATTATTTAAGCACGTAACTCCAAGTCCAATGTGTATCAAATGAGATATGTGCTAGCTAATTGAAATATGTATAGCATAATTAGATTATAATTAATTTTGTTTTTGCTTTTGGTCGGTATTCATCTTTAAGCCACAAAATTTATCAAACAAAACAAGAGGCAATTTTTGGTCGGTGAGATCACACATCTTTGGGATGATGCCACAAATTAATTATTTAGGAGATTTATCTGCTTGGGACAACTCATTAAGGGCAAATTGATTTAACCAGTTAATCAATTTCAACCGCACTTCAATAAATATGCAAAATGTAGAACCGCGGAAGCAGGAAGCCTGCGCTGCAAACAATGCGACAGCATTCAACAACGACAGAAGGGAGTACAAAATTAATTTTTGTTAAAATTTATTAAATTGATCGCAGTAGCAATGAGTAATAGATAACAATAGATAGCAGTACTTGCTACATTCAAAAAAGACAATTGCCAGAGTGCTTATAAAACTTGTACAAAAAAGATCATTTTGTTGTAAATGAATAATCGCCATGTTTATAGTGAGTTTTGATACTATTGAAAAAAGATTTAGAAACTCGTTGCTTGATTATCACTTAACTTGTCCTATGTTTATTTTTTTTTTGCTGATTTCAGTTGTACTGAATCGTAAGTGAAAGTAGCCAATCTAGTAGGTCTTAGTACTGTAGGACCGAGAATATAAGGTAGCAGGTCAATAACAAGAAAACCAATAACGAGAAAACCGAAACCGAAAAACCCAAAAACCGAGAACGACCAAAACGGAGAAAACCTAAACTGAGAAAACCCATATGTTGCTTATGGCCGTTCACATCATAATGCAGATTAAAAACTAAAATCTTCTCAGGATTACGGGGGTCTGACCTTTCTTCATCATTTGGACGATCACTAAATGACCACCAAAACAGAAAAACAGTGGTTTTTTCGGGATTGCTAGTTATTATAATTAAAAATACTTTCTGCATAAACAGTTCCGCACTAGGTAATTTTAATAATAACCAATGCTAATTACCTCTTCCATAAACTCAATTGATTTAGCTCTAACTCCTAATTAGTAGAACGATTGGACCAGAATTCCTGAGAATTACTAATGAGAAATCCCAACGACTCCTCATCAAGTTCAAGTATCAATAGAACCTCTCTTTTTGCCTTTTAGCAGCAAACGAAAAAGCTCCTCTGGATTTTAGCTCAAATTGTTTCCAAATTCACCATGAAGCACATTACTCTCCTCTCGGTCACCTTGATGTTATTTCTTACTACTATGGCGGGCAATACAATAGAAACTAACTGAAAAACAATGTATTACATTATAACAATCATTACTATGTTGTATTATTTGTATATTAACTTTTTTGTTTATGTTTTGTGCAACTAAAGCAAGCCTGTTGTAGGACAGAAGGAATTAAAATTTCAGCCTCCGGTAATAGGACGGGTTTGCTTGGCTCGTCCTAGCTTACTAATTTTTTATTAGCAACGGAACATCCCTGCGCGGCATTCTCTTTTCTATTTTAGTTTCAAAGAGAAAATGAATTTTGGTATGTATCCAAATAGTAACCCAATAATTTCTTTACCGACCGTAAGACTTTAGAGTTCGTCTTATTAGTAACATCCTACTTTTAATATGTTTTCCCACCCCTAGTGGGATAAACACAATTATTTGGCTTTAAAATTTAATATTGAAACGAACCTTGGAATCTTACAGTTGGCAAAGAAGTAAGATGCACAATGTTTTGAGTGCAAATAAATTGTTAAATACTCATCACAAGCAACTTGAGGTAGAGGCTAACAATTTTCGTTTGGAATTTTTTTTAGTAATAATATTGTTTTAGTGTAAAAAAGCGGTAATGGGCACGCAGGCACAAAATGAAAAAAAAACACAATTAATTAATCTTACAACACGCTAATGAACTCTACAATTTTTGCAGATGGCAGTCGCTTCACGAGCTTCACTGGCCCATCCTATACCGGCCTCAGTACGAACATTTTTGAGTGCGGATGTAACAATATTATACATCAAGGCTCCTACAAGTAGACGGCCCAGGGGCAGTCTGGGCAGATGTACAACACCCGACAATGCCAAGGAGCGGTGCAATTCACGCTCAGCACCAATCAAGACGCAAGTCAGAGTACGGGATTCGGTTGGCGAAGCATTCTTATTGTGTGCTAATTTTCAAAAAAAGCTTGATTTATACTGGAATTTAAATGTCGTGGTTTATAGTGGAATACACTCCACACATTCATTGAAAATGTTGATTGATGGCCAGGTTTTCATTCATTTTCGTTTTCATTTAAAAGGAAATCTATCAAATTATCGATAAAAATCAAGTAAAGTATATAAAGTCATAATACTCTACACATTCGCTTTGCAATAGAATAAATTATTGGACGATCTAGCGTGTAGCTTTATTGCTTTAAATGTATTAATTAATAAAATAAATATCGCTTTCAACCAGGATTTGTGGAATATGGTGGAGGCATTTAACTCGTAACTAGTGGAAAAGCCCATCCTAAGACATGCGCACTTTATTTTATTTCTGGGTCGCTCATTTTATTATATAAAAAAAATTCATTTGTATTTGAAATACCCATCAATTGGAGGTTGGCGAGAAGAACAGGAAGAGTTTTTGTGCATCCGTGACGCAAAGATACCGATATAAGGAGAAGTACTGCTATAAACAAAACTGGCAGTTACAGTCGAGAATATGATTACTTATTGTACTGTGCCTGCATATATACAAGTGAGGCGCAGGAAATCTAAACCTACATTTGTGTTTACAATTCAATGATTTACTTCACAGTCAACTCTTAACTAGCGCTTTAGGTGTTGTCGGTGCTCTACCACATACTGAACCAAAATAGGAACTAGAAAGTGACCAATAGGTACATTTAATACAAAGCAAATGCATGAACAATTTTTTTCTAGATTTCGATTATTTGAATGGTTTTAAACGTTTTAGAACGTTTACATAAACATTCAGAACTTTTTTTTTCACAAAAAGGTCCACACAGTTATCAAATTTTTTTTTACATTGTGACAAATCTCGCCCTATTTACTTTCATGGTCTATTCATTGTTACATTTATTATAAAACTAGCCAAATTAGCCTGTCGTAGGTAGGGATGGGCACGTTCGTTTTCAGAAACGAAACAAAGCCCGTTTTCTTTTCCGTTTCCAGTTTGGAAACGGATTGTTTCCTTTTTTGAGGAAACGGGGAGATGTAAAGGATATTTTTTCTGAAATATGGCGTAGAAAGAATAGAAGAAAGGTAAATTGTTACAACAAACTATTGTTGAATTTATTTACAGCGTATTTGGCTTCATATGATATTGCCTTTTCTCATCCATATCTCTTGATTACTCTGTTCAAAAACAGAGTAAAATCGTCAGATGTCTGTGCCGAAAAATTTCGAAGTAGGTACCGGGTTTAGGTGAAGTAACTATGATCATCCAGGTTGTGTACATCAGAGCCTTGCCATTTAGGCGTGCGTAAAAGTAGGTTTTGCTTACTTTCCCTCACAAAGTGCCTTTTATGAAGTTAAAATTATCAAAAGAATTTGTAGGGCAATAGTGTTTGTGGTTCCTAATGCGAGGAAGGCGTGACAGAGTCAAATCAGCACTCCGCAGCAAACGTTTTTTGTCAGTTTTGTCAAAAATATATACTAAAAGCGAACGATATTTTTCAACAGAGTAGTTTAAGTGCGAGTTTAAGTTTAAGTAGTATTTTGATATGACGTCTAAATGTGTACTTCATACACTTCTAAAATGGCTAATGTCCCGCAAAAAAAAATAAGAAAACGCTTTTTTACTGCAATTATTATAAGTGAACAGTTTTGGAAAAGGCGTTCTGCATCCAGATTTACTTTATGAAAGTAACAAATGTAACAAATTTTTGATGGCAAAAGTTTTAGCTAAATATTTTAAATAATTTTCTATTTTAAAAGATTATTTACTATTAATTTCTAATTATGATTCATAAATATGGACGGTTTTAACGATTCTTGCATAATATGCACAAAAACTTGAATCCATGTGCCCACTGTACCGCTCTGATGGAATTCTCTACCGTTTCCGTTTTGTTTCGTTTCCGTTTTCCAAGAAAAAATATTCGTTTCGTTTTTGTTTCCAGTTTTTACGTTTTGTTTCCGTTACCTCGAAGTAACTTTTCCGGACGCGACACCTTTCACACCTTTACCGTCTGTGCAAGACAATTTAAGTTACTTTTTGCCATATTAAGGTTCAAACAACAAAGTAACGGAGGTGAAACCTTCCCCCGTCTGACAAGTCCCTTCTACTACTGCGAGCCTTTACGCGCATGCGCGCGAGAAACATTCAAACTTAGCTACGCAAGCTGTGCCAAAGTCTTCGACTGCGCCGATATGTTAATGAATTACTCCCTTCGTCACGTGAGTCACTTAAACATCCAACATATGTGACAAGGCGCTTCCCTCAAGGGAGTCTTTGTTGGTCCACATTCGAAGGCAAACGGACGAGAAGCCCTTCAAGGGCCCCGTCTGCTGCAGAGCCATTGGATAAATGGACAATATTCGGAGGCACGTTCGAATCCTCGTCAGCGACCTTAAGGCCTCCAATTGTAATCTCTGAGCCTTATGCTCCAAGATCAAGACGGATCTGCGTCACTTTAATATGATGCTCGGAAAGAGAGAGGGATCCTTCAAGTGCCCCTATTGTGGATAAACGTTCCTGAGAAACACATTTCTGCAATGGCCCTTACAATGGTGTTCCAGCAGCGACGGGGACCTGGCTCATGGGCCCCAGGCTGCAAGTACAGTGGGTACTTCGAAGCGGCGCAAAACATTTGTGTGTACAACTTACGGTATAAAGTTTAGGCACAGGGGGCCCTTAGCCATGCACCAAAATGACACATTTGTCAAAGGAAAGCCTAGAGGGTTCGCAGAGCCAGGCCAAGGGCTCGAATCATTCGGAAAGGGTTCGGCATTACTCGGAAATTGCTCGGATTTAAAGGCGGCCCTTGAGAAGTACAAAATAACGCATGAGAAGGCCAGCGGCTCTAAAAGCAGGAAGACGACACTTCACGTTCTGAAATTATTTTGTTTAAATGGTTGACATTCAAATAGGCTCAGGCAAATAGGACACTGGTCAACATTCTGAAGGGCCCCCTACACCACAAACGGATCAATTACACACTGATGTCCAGTTCAAGTGACCACGCTGTGACATCACTTTACCTGTTCTGAGCCCTTGGAAACTCATTCGAGGGTTCATTTTTCGTGGGTTTCCAACAGGACTGGAACATTTACCGGCATCAGGTGTATCATAAAAATGATAGGAACCCTGGAAAGCATAATTCTGAAGAGTATACGATGGACACTTTAGCTGAAGTGGCCCAACTTTCAAATGACGTTCCTTGGAAAGAGTCATATGCGGTCACATTCGGAGGTGAGGTCCTTCAAGTGCCCCACTTGTCACTTGCCCTTCAAGCTGAAGGGGAACTTGCTCCAGCATCAGAGGGTGCACGACAAGGAACTAAGAATCACTGATGTTCAAGCAGATTTTAACAGTGATGCATTGGAATGGCTGAAAACAGAACAAGAATACATTCAACCACATACTAGAAGACGACTAATTGAGAATATTAGGTGGTATATGATAATTTCAAAATATAAAATATATAATGACAATTAAAGAATTATCAAATTATTAAAATAAATTAATAGTTAAAAAGCAGTAACATAATTAAAAACAATATTTTGCTACTTAAGCTTATTAAGGCGCAAAAGTTGGAGAATCAATTTCGAAAGCGCCGATGACTGCCATTTTAAAGTTCAATACTTGAAGTTTGGTATTTTTACAGCAGCCAAACTAGGCTGACCTAGAACACGAAAAATCCAATTTAACTTTGAGGGTCCTCTTGTCCTTGGACAGGTTTCTTTGGCTCGTCTTAACTACATCTTGACTGCAATTTGCTTAACAGTAACACTGTATTTTTCTTTAAATTAAGTTTTAATACCTACAGATTGACCATCGGACACCGGCACGATGCACAAAAAGCCTTCACTTCATACCCAACTTAATACAACAGATATGGGGCTTCCTAATAGAAAAACATTATTATTCCAATGAATTTTTCCTCTGTCCAAGGGCGGGCTTTTGGGTAGAAAATGAATAAGTTCGGTTGATGTTGAGCTCGACAAATTTGACCAAATTTGAAGGAGATTAGGTTTGGAACTGAAACCACATTTAAGATTTAACAAGCAATTAGCTTAAGTGTCGTTGGTGGAACCCACAATAGGTAAGCAAAAATGCCTAATTTTTATTGCAGGTGGTTTTAATGAGTGGTATCGTGACCTAACTTCGACCCTTGTATGGTATGTTTCAAGGAAATCTATAGCGAAAATTGATAAGTATTTGGAAACAAATAGAGACACGAATAAAAAAAACAGTGCAACCAAAAACATATCCTTATGTAATAATGCTTTTTGCAACTTGCAAAATCTTGCTGACAAAACCAGCCACTAAGTTTTTAATAATAAATCTATAGAAACGTTTTTTTGAAATTCCCGCTTAGCGGCTGGTAAGCAAGTAAATGAATGAGTGAGGAATATGGTAGGAAGGGCTACTGTGTGCAACTACATGTGTGCAAATAAAAGTAAGTTTTCTGAATTCTCACAAGGTTACTGGGAAAAATTATCGGAGCATTTCCACGTCCACTGACTGTGCAGCCTAATCACAAAGATACGGAGATACACAAAGTCAGAGAGAAGGCAATTCCTCAAGTGGAAAACCAATAGCAAAGATTTTTTTTTGCTGATCGGGGATTTGAACCCCCGGTTTCTAGGCTGGCTAGTGAAAATAAATTGAAGCTCTAAACCACTAGGCAAGCACTGCTAACTAAGCCACAATAGTTAAATGTCACAAAAATAGTAAATACCCTACATCCCTTTGCTAACGACAAGCTTCTATGGCTAATCTCAAAAGTATCTTTTTTTAAATAGATTTATTAATCATGTATACAAGAATTTGAAAGTTACGAATGCCACGAATCCTACAACTAAAACTAAAGTTGCAAAACTAAAAATTTGCTAATATAATCCGTTAACTTAAGTTGAATAGTGTCTGTTTAAATTATTTATAACAAGATTTGTTTACGTTGAATTATGAAAAATAATTTTTGTCCAACAAGACAATTCCAGTTGAATATATGTTAATTGATTACATGAAATTGCAACTGTACATTTACAATTGCTCTTCAGAGTAAAAAGTTTTATATGAATTATTACTTATAACATCACTTGGCCTTTGTAAAAGGATCACCTCTCAACGAAAGCACAAACGAATTAAACATCAAATAACTATGTGTAACCGGTTTCACTTTTTAAAAAATTGCAAAATTTAGGCTGACAGTATTTGTAATTTTGTATTTAAATGAAAATTTTCAGCAGACAACTGTAATAATTTATAGACAAATTATATGAACCTTAAATTTTAACGCTCGGTCTGCGTTATGGAAGAAGAAAATACATTTAATTATAGAAAGCACATTTTGCCATCTTGTTACAAATAATGCTCATGTACTATTCGTTACCCTCCTATCACAAGTCGTTATTACTAATTATTTTTCCCACAAGGAAAACCTTCCAAGTAGGAAAACTGCAGATATATAAGATGCAGCAACCCGAGGTTAATTAACTAATTTCTTCGCATTTATAGTTGCAAAATGGCGCCGATGAAATATATTGTGAGATTCACGCTAATCGTGCTGTCCGTAGTAAGCTATTGTGCTTACTGTACAAAAAGTTTGGAAAACCCAGAAAACGCATTGACTTATCAATTGTTTTGGCACAACACAGAGTTCATATTGTCCGGTAACGCCAGTGCCTTGGCAGAGTTCGGACACATTGAAGCGATTGGTAAAAACAACCAAAGTTGCAAACTCAAAACTTTTCACCTGGAATTTGTTCATGTTTCCCGTAAGCAGCTTTTGGAGTTTCTACAAGGTTGCAATGAGCTAACCAATCTTTCGCTTCGTTACATCAGATGGGAGTATGACACTAATATGCACAGCCTACAAAACCAAGTACACCTCCCAAATATATCATTTTTTGAGTTCCACTGGTTCTACAACGCAAGTTTTGAATGGGTGGGTGTCAAAGATCTCGAATCTATTGCATTCTTCTACAAAAACACTCGTGAAAATAGTTGGAAACAGTTTACAGATTTAACCGTCCGTATTTATGCGAAACTATTAGACAATGGCTACTTTAGAATTGATTGGGGAAAACTTTATATCGAAAAAGTAATTGACAAGGGTGTGTGGAAGCTCGTAAACAAAATTTTGCCAAATGTTTGGTATTTACATGTGAGAGAATGCGAATTTGACGTATCACTTATTGGCATTAACTTTGTGAAAAGTTTTTCTTTGTGGCGTAACATAATTCTAAATGGAAACTTTGCTCAGTTACTAGTTAGTTCAAGAGCTGTAGAAAGCTTTCACGTAGCCACTTTGGAGGCCGAGGCAATTGATGTTTCCGTACTTCCAAGCAGTCTGAATGATCTGACTACTACAGGACTAAGCTTCCGATACAATTCCAATAGGAACGGTACAGATTTCCCCAACTTGAGCTATCTACATGTGAGTTCCGGAGACTTGAATCTAAAACTGTTTGGACGCGCGCCAAAACTTAAAGAACTAACAATCTACAACACACTTCTATGGAATCCGAGCTATCAGGGTATAATTACTCTAATGCCTAACATAACCAAGTTTACTTTCAGCTGTGAACACTTTAATGGAGAGTGTCCACAACTAATGATTGATTCCCTTCCGCATGACCAACTAGACACGTTATTTTTGGAGGACTTAGAAATTGTTTTTGCAGAACGGGAGTTTCTTTCTCTTCAATTCTTATATTTAATACGGTGCAAATATATAGGACAGTTTTTGCAACATTTTAAATCATTATTCCCAGCTTTGACTACCTTGTATCTCGACATTGACGACGTAATTTACAGCAAAACATTCGAAGCAATGCTGAAACTGTTGAAAATTATCTACGTTCGTATTCCTTACAAAGCTCACAAATTAGCAATTCTCAAGCTTCAAGAACAAATTAAGTTCTACACAAATGTTACTCTTACAAATGAAGATCTTAGGCCAGGTCACGACGTAAAGTTTTATTTGGGTTATAATGGGAAATTTGCTGTTACCGTGGGTCATTCGTATGTAGGGATATACCCAACTACCAGATTCAATGAAATGTTGAACAAGCATCAAATATACTACGTAACCCCTGATGTGGTTGAGGTACTTCAGGATGCTTATACTGCCATTGTGTACGGAATGTGTTGTATTGGATTGGTTTGCAATGGAATTAGCAGCATTGTACTTCTACGGAAATCGATGCGAAGTTCAACAAGTTGCCTTTTGTTGGGTCTTGCATTTTGTGACTCTACGTACTTGCTTACTTCTTTCTCGACACTTAAAGAATTTTGGAATTTATTTGAAGGTCGCGTTATTCGATCAGCATTGCATGGATACTTTGCCTATCCTCTCAACAAGACAAGTAAGTAATTTTGTACTAGAATAATGTATTCTAAATTCCCAGCATTGACTTTTGCTAAGGAACAGTGTTTCACGCCCGTCATAAGACAGGAGGAATTTATTTTTAATATTAGGGCTTTCTTGCGCTTTGATCGGCTTGTTTGGCTGAACTTTACTACTGTAACATTTGCTTCGAAGCAGCCCCACTTTGCTCCCCTATTTGATCTTACGTAAAAAGGTAAACTTAGAAACAAAGAGTATGCCTGTACAGGTAAAAATGCCGCTTATATGTTTATTTATTTTTTAATAAGAAATAATCAAAAATCTATAAGCTGGTCTTATTTTTAGTCGTACACCGTTGCTAGACGGGCGTATTTTTTTTCTATTTATTGAACATAAGGTTAAAATGGTAAAGTTGCTGCCAATGGTTCCCTATTTCTAAATTGCAGATATTAATTGTGTAATTGATTATTAGTGTATTCCTGCTCCATTTATCTTACGATATTCATCACGTTGGAACGATTCGTGGCAGTTTGCTTACCACTGCGTGTGTTTTCTATTTTCACAATTAAAAAGACGATTCGCAAAATTTTAATTGTTTTCGGATTCTCAATTATACTTAACTTCTCACGATGGTTCGAATTTGCAAAGTGGAGATACGAGGCCTCTTCACCGTTCTGGAGCTCATCTTGGCCACGCCAACTGCACAGATACCCATTGTATCAGCTGATATATCAGAAAATAATCTGGACCATTTTCATTTACATCATTCCCTTCGTCAGCATCTCAGTTTTGAATTTACTAATTGTACTTCAGGTGAATCACTCAAATACTTTTACTAAATACTATTTTTTTTTCTATAACGCTTCTGCTCTTGTTCTGGCGTGTTTTGGAGACAATGTTCACAGAACTTGGAATTCTAACATTAAAATATTTGGCAGGTGAAGCGGGCAGAAAGGACAAGACGAGAAAACAATAGGCAAAATCGTCCATCAGGTTCAAATTCTTTGACGAAAATGCTCCTCACTGTTGTCTTTGTGTTTTTCGTTAGCAACACCTTGAGCGGAGTAATCAACTGGGTTTGCATTTCAAATGGTATTGAACCCGAAGTTTCTGAGATTTTTACATGCTTGCCAATCATTTTCAACTCTTCCGTGAATTTTTTCCTCTACTATCTCATGGGTTCAAAATTTCGAAAAGAATTCAAAATTATGATTTGTTCTGGTTGGAAGCGAATAGCATGTTAACCTAATTCAGATGTTTTTCACGGGCACCACGCTGCATTTGGTAAAATTAATTGCTACGTTACTTGAAAATTGTAAGTAGTGTTAAAAGAAGCATTAAGTCTTTACAACAAAATTTATTCTGCTTTTAGTGAACAGTCTCATTCATTAAAAAATATAGACAAATAAGCTTTGATTGTATACATATTTAAAACCACCATTTTGTTTGCTTTATTAGCAGAAAAACTGCATAGATATACTAATAGCTTCTATTACCTTATTATCAGTGTAGTCGGAATATTTACAAAAACTGTTTATTAAAAATTCTACAGCATTTATAATTTAGGAAGTTTTAGTTTCTTAATAATTTTTACATTAGAAGATTACTATTAGAAGATTAATATCAGAAATAAAATGAGAAAGGAGAGAGAAATAACATTTAAAATTGTCCAAAATATATTACTTTATTCTAATTCCAATGAAGAAACTATTTATATCATCATTCCTGCTTACCAACAAAAAGTTGGTTACATAGTAAACCCTCAAAGAGCAATGAACATACCATGAAATGTGCACATTGCCAAAACCACACCTAATTGCGACCAATTTAATCCAATTCACTTGAACTTGTCGGAAAGTGGGGTGATTTGGAAAATCTCAATGTGATTCAACTTTAATTTTTAGTGTAACAAAACCAACTACTACTATTTCGTAAGCTGTTTCTCATATGCACCAAAAGAATTTTCACATTGGTAAGCTTACTTCTTCAATCTATTCAATTGATTTTAAATAGATAAGTGAACAGATATGTCGACAGAAATGTAAAATATGTCGACATAATCAGGATGTCTACACATTTACTTTATACATCACTTTGTATATTTATTACCAGAACCCTCAGGAACAAGTGTTTGACTCCCAGTGGTTCTAATTTGTTCTTAAATTTATTTGTCAATTGCCAAACAAACCATACAAGCCCGTCCTAGACAGTAACCGCTCTTATATTGTCAAAACCATGATTGTTTGTTGGTATGGATTCCAATGACGGAGTGTGGCTAAACAATTAATTTTTCTTAATCTAATTCTTTTAATAGACTGAATCTTCGAATTGAAACTTTAATTAATTACGGTAATTAAAGACAATGAATTGATCGTAACAAAAGGATAACTTAAACTTATTCATCTCCTTCATAATTTTTTTTTTGCAAATAATTGTCACACCGTACCCAATTATCCAAAAGGTGCAATGGAGCCGGAAAAGGCGTATCAATTAACCTAAACTTAAACTTACGAGTACGACAAAACATTAATATGTTTTGTATAGGTATAAAGACG
>VYYI01003297.1:0-12544 GCA_021029175.1 Bilobella aurantiaca
TCCCTCGACTATTATTAGTACAAATCCCTTCAAAGGTCACGTCTCCAATTTCGCTGAAATTTAATACCTTGACAATGGAGGAAGCGGCGACGCTTAAGCGGCGCTGAACATGCAACCCACTGCCAAGGCGACATGCTTCCACGAAAGCGGTAGCCAGGCTCACAGCGAATCAGCGCATGCGATCCGTTTGAAAAGACAAGGTACGAATTCAGAGGGTGCAGGAGAGAATCACAGCCAAGTCCTAGTAAAGCGAAAGTACAATTTTAAAAGCAGCCCTACATCTTACAAGAAGCCCTTCAAGGGCCCCCCAGCAAAACATGATGGAGCAAAAACAGCAGTTGGACTTTAAGTCCCTCTGTATTTTTGTTACTTTCTCCTGGAGGCTTTCCACTTTTCAAAGGCTTCTTACACTTTAAATCACGAAGGCCTTCAAGGGACCCTCAGCAAAAAGCAGGATGTCCCTTATTCCTCCTCTGAACAACTTTCTCCAGGAGACTTTCCCTTTTCGAAGGCTTCTTACATAAGAAGGCCCTTCAAGGACCCATCGGCAAAAAGCAGGGTGGCCCATATTCATAAAAATTTAACTTTCTCCAAGAGACTTTCTCTTTTCAAACAAGGCTTCTCACGCCCAAAAGATACAAGGGTGTGAAAGCATCTTTTTATGAACAAGTTGAACAAGTTTTAAAAAAAAGTTGCATTTTCTGAAAGAGAAAGTTGTTGTTTTTTTTTTCAGAAAAAAAAGTTGCATAACTTTTTGCTGTTGACAAGATGAGGGATTATAGTTAGAAAGCATATTAGTCTGAGGCAAATTTGATTCGCTTCAACAGCGATTCCAGCTCAAGTGAGAAGCGCTTGAAGGAGAAGCGATCCTCCCTGCCGAGGAAAACTTTTCACTTTCACTTTCAAAGACCCTCATTTGAAGGGTTTCAGCGTTTCAGCGATTTTTACCTCTAAAGTAGAGGAGAAAGCCCCTCTTGGGAAAGGCAAGGCGACTTTCTGGAGTGAAAGTGACGTTGAGGCGATTTGTGTAGGAGAGGATTCCAATGGCCGAAGAATGGTCTCCGCAGGTACTTAGCAGCTTCGTCGCTCCGTCGCTTACGACGATTTCATCCCGACATCTCGACTTTTCCTCACCTTTTTTTCAAAATTAAAAAAAACCTTTTTCTAAAAAAACTTTTTTTTTCAAAAATGGCATTTTTTAAGGAATGTCTTACCCCGGAGTGAAATGTCGAGAAATAGTAGTAGAATCTTCTGGTGCGCTTCGGGAAGGCGCAGGCGCCATTGACAGGGATTGTCTCCAGCGTAGACATTTGGGTATCCAGGATTCAGAATAAAGCCTTCTCCAGACCTCCCAACGTCCACGTTGCACTTTGAATGGACATCACCTGTTTTAGAACAAAAAACGGTTGTTTACGGTGGAGGATTTAGAACAAAAGTAGAAAACAAATCAGTCCATTTTCATATTAGGAACCTTTTTCTAAACAAAGACTTTTAGGACAAAAATCAGTCCATTTTCAAAAACGTTTCAAATACGGAAGATTTAGAACAATCAAATGATCCTCTTTATTTTTACGGTTTTAGGCTCAAACAAAAAGGCTCTGTTGGTAACAATGGATTTTTTTTTTGAAAATTTTCTCCTCTCCACACGTGTGGAAACAACAAAAACAAAATCCATAAAGGCCCCACATGGTGTCACTAATTTAATCCTAACGTTCATCTGTCACAGGGAAGATTCATCATTTTAGGGAATCTTCGGCCAATCTTTCGCTCCAGAAGTCACGGTAGTCTTCCGGGCGTTTTTTTTATATCCAGGCAAAAAGAGAAAGTTGGAGAAAGTAAATGCTGCGACTGAAATTTTTAGCAAATGATTACACACTACGATGAATCAATGCTCTGTGAAAAACAAAAACAAAACTATAATTTTAATTTATAGAACTTTTGTAGGACGATTTTTCCTGACTTTCTCTTTTTTCTTTCATAATAAAAAAGGCTCTGTACAATTGAACAATCAGGTACCCATAGCCACATGTTTGCTTTCTCCATTCAAAGGTTACAATGACAATCTTCCGCGTCATCACTACCCTCCTCTCTCTCCGATTTGCCACAATTTTGAAAATTGAAAATGTTTTTTTTTTGAAAATGGCAAAGCACTCTGACCAGATTGGATTGGAAAGGTTGGTCAACAAAGGGTCACATGGCGTATTATTGAGGAAAGTCCCTATTCTCCAGCTGTACCACAAAGGGCCCCTTCAATAAATACTCCTAAGGGCCCTTCGTGCTCTGGGCCCATTCTAGTCCTCCCTCATCCCATTCTCCATCGTCCCTTCAGCCCCCGACTCAATTTGCTTTTCACTTGTAAACTTATTTATTTTTAGAGAAAGGGTCACATGGCGTATTATTGAGGAAAGTCCCTATTCTCCAGCTGTACCACAAAGGGCCCCTTCAAAAAATACTCCTAAGGGCCCTTCGTGCTCTGGGCCCATTCTAGTCCTCCCTCGTCCCTTCAGCCCCCGACTCAATTTGCTTTTCACTTGTAAACTTATTTATTTTTAGAGCCGGATTTTGATCTGTAATTCTAGATTTAGAGTGATGCGCGAGCAGATGTTCATTTCAATTTGATGGGAAATGGAAGTCCATTTAATTTAACGTTCAAATGGAAATAAATGACCAAAAAGTGGCTGAATCCACTGGATTACGGCAAGTGAAGCTCGGGAGCGTAATTTTCCACCAAAAAGCCTTCTGCCTTCTTTGAAGAGAGCTACCTCCAATTAGGCGTAATTAACAAAATCTCTCTTCTGGGCTTTCGTAACTAACGCCAACGCAGAGGGCGTCGTGTAGGAAACGCAACCACGACTTCATGTCGTGAAGGATTACTCTAAATGGCAAATTAAGAGATTCGTAATTACCGTGCTACCACTTAAAAAAACTATCGATTTTTTGAATTCTCTTCATCTGTGTATTGCTGCAAAAAAAAAATCGGTTCATGAGTTCCAAAGAGAAAGTCGTCACCATGATATGAGCTGTTTTTAAATTCTCGGAACTTTCTCCGTCTAAAATTTTTAAGATGTATTGCATAATTTAATCTTTAAAAACTTATTTTCTGGTAAGCTCAGGTATTCTTATTAACAAAACGGAAGGCTATTATTGTGTGAGTGCGTGATAAGTGTAAGATCACGTGTACCCTAATTGCTTTTATTACAATGGTCTTTACTTTTAGCCATAAAGTGAAATCGGGGAGAGAAAGAAAGTTAATTTGTAACGTCGCGTGTGTTGCACATTGACTATTGTGACCTGCACGATGAGTATTGTGGGTTGCACAATGAATATCGTGAGTTGCACATTGACTATTGTGAGTTGCACAATATGAATATCGTGACCTGCACGATGACTTACTGTAAGATGCATGACCACCATTATTATAATTTTAATTACTTATGAGTAAGACAAACAAGCCAATGAATGGATACAATGCAATGCTAGGACAGAAAATTCTTTTTTGTACTGAGATGGGCTTGTTTGGCTTGTTTTCTTAAATATAAAATTATACAAATTCACAAAGGAGATCATGCTAACTTTATTTAGTGTTTTCCTACATTTAAGTGTTTGTTAAAAATCATGTTTTGTAGCCATTAAGATAAAGAATCGCTGATCATCTGATATTTTAGCGATCCAATTATCACCTGTCCGTGCGACTTCTAAAGCCCTGAATTTGTGGACTATTTATGTGAATCTGTGAGATAGAAGCAATTAACGGAAATTTGGGCATTCTGAGCCGAAATTAGCATTCTCAAGTCACCAATTTACTTTCTCCTGCTTTCACCGTCTTCCACGGTGCCTTTCTCCAGCTACTTCACCGCCGCGGTGCTCTCGAGAGCACTGACAAGACACTAACGAGCGGAATCAAGGTGTAGGGTGACATTTCCATTTCGCTGTCAAATAAGGAAGACTTTCAAATAACTGTATTTTTCCCTTTCAGCCTCCTGACACTGCTTTTCCAATTCCAGCGACAGAATCCGTCTTGACAGGAGATCAAGAGGTTACATTACTCGTACTACAAAGTTATTGTGCAAACAACCCAAAGTCACAATCCATTGCTTTCCCCTTTTTCCCTTTTCCCTTTTCCCAAAAAAACCAATTGAGGCAAGAAGTGAGTGATGGAATGAGCGAAAGTCCTTCTGGAGAAAGTTGGTAGAGAAGTTTAATTACTTTTCTTCCTCGAGATGCGTTAGTAGGCAGAAAGGAAAGAGTGAAAGTATTTTAAAAACGAAAAGAGAAAGTTTTTTTTTCTACGACTTATCGTCGTTACATCTATCTGTCACTTAAATCCCACTTTTCCTTAATCGATTTCCCTACAAGCTTGATTGAGTTCCGGCGTATTTGAAAGAATTAAAAGAGGGGCCCAGGGGGCCCTTAAACAATGTTTTTAGGCAATTTTTTTAATTTAAAAAAGAAGAATTTTCCAATATTAGAAATTTGGAACAACGGAGAAAGTGCTTTCTCCTTTACTTTCTCTTCCAGTCTTGTTTTTTAATTCCGGAAAAAAGTAAAAGTAAAATTACTTTTTCTACTTGCACAAAGAGAGTGAACTAAAATTAAATTAAATTTTAGTGCTCAAAACTTTCTCTTTACTTTCTTCGAAAAAGGAAGTGAGGCGGAAATTGTCCTAAAATAGAAAGTTGTAGGGAAAGTGCGTGTACATTGATTAAGGCATAGTGCTTACAACGTCACTAAAATTCTCACAAAACATTAAAAAACATGCTGTATTTTTTTTAAGTTAAAAAAATAAACAAATCGAAAGACGTGCTGTTTGAGGGGCTTTGTTTAAAATTACAAAAGCCCTTTACAGTGACGTAAGATTCGTGGTTGCAAATGTCAAAATAGCATGAATAGTTGTCAAGTAAAATTTTCAGGAGTTCGTGACTTTGGTGTTAAATTGTTGAAGAAAGTTTTTGGAAGTATTAAGGGACGGGGAAGGGTCCGTGCTTCGGCGGGTTTTCTCCGGGTATGGTTCCCACGGGGAGAAAGCAGTGAAAATTAGTCAACATAAAATATCGGGGCACTTTCTCTCCCTCGACTGGCTTCACTCAAGGGCCCACTACTCTTCATCAAGGGCCCCTAAAAACAATCTTACGCTGAATTCCCAACTCATCAGGGACCAATATCCCAGTCGAGATGATTTTTGAAGAGGGAATTTTGTATTCGAGCAAAGTGAAAGTCCGCTTTCTCCTCGCTCACTTGAAATTGATAAAAGGGCTCTATGAATCTCCACTTGAGGGAATTGTAGGAGAAAGTCATAAAACTGCACCAAGTGCACTTTCCCTAATCTAAAGGGCATTCTGCACGTACCCTTTTCAATGCTGCCAACTCAGCACTTTTTTTTGTAAGAAAAACTACGGACTTTCATTAAAACGGAAGTACACTGCAAAAAGTACAGCAAAGCGTTCTTTACTAATTCCCATTTTTGTGAGGTTTCAATAATTTACAATTACTTTTTTAATAATTGCTTTTCAAATTCACCTCAATATGTACAGAGCCTTTCTTTATGTCCCCTGCGAAAAGAGAAAGTGGGCCGAAATTTTATAAACGCTCTGTACATTAGTGGACGTTTTCTGTAGGTTCTTTTTAGAATCGCTGTGTAATAAAATAAAGTGATTTTCAAAAGCGTTCTCATTTATCGTAAATACCCTTAAAACGAAAATGCCTTGTAATGTCCCAAATGAAGCGCATCTGGCATAATTTCAAGACAGAAATAACCGCACAGTGCGTGTAATTGTGTATTTACGGTAATCTTAGAACATAAAAATTGTTTCAAATTTTACGTTTCGGCGATTAAATGATTTTTTTTTCATGGAATTGCTTTCACCAAGTGTTTTGTTGAGTGAGTGTTGAATCATTGACACCAAATTGGTGTCGCAATACCTCCGAGGGTACTTCACTCCCATTAAAAATTAATTGCAGACGTCTCCAAAGCCAAGTTAGTGAAAAGTGGCGAGCGTTGCTGTAACTCCTGTAAAAAGAAGTCTTACCCGAAAATGCGCTGAAGCATAAATATTTGACAAGGATCCTCCCTTCTGGCCACTTCTCACAGACGCTTGTCAGGTCCTGATCTCGTAATTTATTTCGCAGGAGGTTTACAACGCACTCGGATCTTCCGCTGCATCTAAAAAAAAAGAGACCAAAACATGACCTCAAGTCACATGACATGACCACGTGACATGGCTTCTGACAAGATGAAAGCCTGTCATAGACCAGACGCCAAAATCATATCATAATTTTGAGCCAAAAATAACCCACAATTTTGAAAATACCACAAGATAGAAAATAGCTTCAACTTTGAGGAGTAAAGTGGAGTCAAAATAGTTTTTAAGTGCTTTCATATAGTCTCTCGAGCCTCGTTCTCCAGGAGGTTTTTTTCCTCCAGAAATTCCAGAAGCAAAGTTTTTAGCCTAATGGTGCTTTTTGAGAAATATTATTCATCTTACGAAGCGGCTTCTCGAGAGGCTCAATCAAGACGCATCGAGAAGGGAAACAGAGGGACAATACACTTACTTAAGGTTTCACTTAAGATATGAAAGGGATTTCCACGTGGAGGAGATATTGCTGGAGAACTTTCTCCAGTATTCCTGGAGAACTTTCTCCAGGTTTCCTCCCTCCATAAATCACTCGGAGAGAGAAAGGAGGCGGAGGATTAATATCCTAGTCATAAGTCTCCATTGAATGAAACAATGCTTACAAAAGTGTCCTCTTCCGTGGGATGACACTTCATTTACAAAATTTCAAAATCACTTCATGCTTCGATTCCCTAATTTGCATGATGAATTTTGGCAAATTTCCATAGGAAATGACATAAGAGGATTCGCAAGTATCCCCACTAAGTCTCATTTCGCAAAGTCTTCTTTTGTTTATGATACTCAAATTAATTGTTTACTGTTTACGGAAATCGCGTCGAGAATTTTAATCAGTCCGCCTAGTACACTGCTGCACTAAATTAAAATGACGCAACCTGCATTTGCATGAGAAGGAAAAGCCTAACAAGCCCTTACTAGAACATCAATATTTTAATTTTAAATTTTATAAAAGTTTATTTTCATTTCTTAATGTTCTCCTGTGCAAGAGTGGACTTGTTTGGCTTTGTTTTGCCTCGTAAGCCATCGTGCAGGTCACGAAATTCATCGTGCAAGTCACGAAATTCATCGTGCGGGTCACGATTCATCGTGCAGGTCACGAAATTTATCGTGCGGGTCCCGATAGTTGCTAAAATAGGACTTTGAAATCTACCGCTGAGGATGAAGCGCAATTGATTTTTTGAGTTATAATACCCCTCTTCCCTGCCCAATGGCACGCACTCACGATAAGAACTTCCCGCTTTTAACATAATTTTTTTATTTTTGCTGCTTTCAAAATGAAAAATGGACAAAAAAAATTAGCAAGTAAAATTTGAGTTACGACAACATTTTGTCTTTGACATAGCGTTCAATTCCTTTGGAGCAATGTACAGAGCATTTTTTAAATCTTTTGATATAAGCTAATCTTAAAAAAAGGCTAATTATAAAAAAATGAAGTAATACCTCGAGCTCCTGGAAAACCAATTTCTTATTCTATTCCTGGAAGGAAGGCTTAGAGCAATGTTAAGTAGAAGAAAATTCGTGAAAGATTTTTTCCAGGAAATTTATGCTTTGGTGCTGGAAGCGCCGTTACCTTTTTCTTTTGTATTTAGTCCACAAAGGCACCCTTAAGGGATCCTCTATAGAAAGCCATAATATTTTATGACTATGATACGCCAGGATCCCTACGCACCGCCAGATTATAACATATTAATTTTCCCAGACCTCTTTCCTAAGGGCTGCTTTTTTTTTCTAAGGGCCTCTCTTCCACGAGGTTCAGTTCCGGTGGCAAAAAAACATTACGACTCTCCGGCTTCCATTATGAGAGCGTCAGTACGATCTGGAGTGACAATGGGCCCAGGTCGAGACGGGGGCCCTTATTTCACAATAATCAACAATGGGCCAGGATAAAATCTGTGATTCTGCTCAAGGGACCCCTGCTTTCAAAGGGCCTCTGCTCTAAGGGCCCTTTTGAATTCGAAAACCAAAGGGAGGGGAGACTTAAGATAAGCTATCCAGCCACATCAGCAATTGCAATAAATTACCAACTCCAATTAAAAGGGGAGCAACTGCTGACTAATTTATGCAAATTCACACTTCCAGCCTTACGACCTGAAATTTACTGTCTGAAGGCACCGGTAGTCAAAACGTTTTGGAAAAAGTCCAAAATTTCGAACCCTTAAGGGCCCACTGTCTGAGATTTGGAAGGGCAGTAAAATTAAGTACCGGAAGTCGTTATTTGAATTAATTGCTTTCTCGCTAGTAAAGATCTGAAATTTCAAAACCACTGGGGAAGCCAAAGGGACTTTGGTGAATGTGGGGCAGGGAGTCAAAAGGCTGAAACGCTGGAAAATTCTGGAAGCGTTTTCCAGCGATTCCAGGAGGGACCCTGACACAAATTGAACAATTGAATTGACGGGAGACAATGGAGTCGCTGAAAGTGAAAGTTTTGGATGAAAGGTAAATTAATTGGAATGTTGCTCAATTAGCAAAATTTCAAACTAAATTGCAACAAGCTTTTGTTCAAATTGCGACAAGGCCTCTAACGCAAGTTCTGGACAATTTTAAGTCAAGGACAAAATTTTGGTTCATTTATTTCACAACCGAATTCAAATTTCGCTTGTTCTAAAAGTTTGCAAAGCAAGAAATATTTATGCGTGTTTTTAGAAGATAAAAGTGAAAAGAACCTAGACGCTTACAAGGCCAATTTCGTTTGAACACATTTTTTAAAAATATAAAACAACATTTGAAAAAAATTAAAGTTATTTTTCCAAAATCCACGCTTATATAAGCGCCTCTCAATAGGGTTCTGTTTGGCTAGTTTTTTACTACAAAATCGGTAGTCTAATTTAAACGTAACTGATTCTATAACTATTTAATTTTGTACGGTGTCATAGGCCTTTTTTCCTGCTTAGACCTTTAGACCTTTTTTAAACTCTGTAGGTTTTTTTTTCAATTTTTTTTTTACTCCGCAAGATGTTTTACTGTTTAGGCGTTTTTACTGTTTAGGCGTTTTTACTGTTTAGGCATTTTTACTATATAGGCTTTTTTACTCTAGGCCATTTTAATCGTTAAGCATTCGTCGTTATTTTAGGCTTTTTCTGGACTTGATTTTAGACGCATCATTACCTGCTTCCGCATTGCTATAATTTTGTATTTTGATTTTGAAAAAAAAAACTTTTTAAAAGACTACAAAAAGAGAGGAATTCGAATTATGCTTTGATAATGAAATAGTGAGAAATTTTGAATACAAAAATCGGAGCTTGTTGTAGAGAAAACAGGGATGAACGCACACGAAATTTAGCTACTTGTAGAAAATACGATATTTTATAATATTAATGATCAAATACCAAACACACCTCTTATTGAACACTGGACGAAGATCCTTGTAGTGCCAGTGAGGCCGCGGGTACTTGCGTTTCCGGTCACTGTCAAAAAAGTCCTCAGCACTGCTGTCACTTAGTTTTTCGTATGACATGCACGGTACGGTGGTGTCACTCCTGACACCGTGACCGCGACTTCCAGCACGTCGTACATTATTTACTCGACCACTAATTGCACTGAGGCCACCGCCGTGGCTCCGACGGTGGCTCCCTTCCCCGTCATCCTGGACAAGAGGGAACAGCGGTTGTGTCCAGACCGTGTTCTTGTCCAGAACCG
This sequence comes from Bilobella aurantiaca, assembly GCA_021029175.1. Lineage (NCBI taxonomy): Eukaryota > Metazoa > Arthropoda > Collembola > Poduromorpha > Neanuridae > Bilobella > Bilobella aurantiaca. The sequence goes on from VYYI01003297.1 coordinate 9,765, forward strand.
TCTTCTCTTCGTACGGTGGCATTTCCAGAACGCGCTGTGACGTGAACCGCAGGCCACCGTGGAGCGGGTCCGGTGGGACGTAGCGGTGGGGCTGGGGCTCGGTCGGGTGGCTCTTGGCCCATTCAGGCGTATTGAGACTAGAATAGTCGCTTTTGGCTTCCGGAGGATGTCGCACGTCATTTGCAAATTGAATATCCATGTCCCACAGCCTGTGAAACGTTAAATAAATCTTTATTAGCAAAACAAGCCCGTTCTAAAACAGGGATTGTCTGGAGTTTTAAAAATTAAAAAGTTGTTTGAAAATTCAAATTTTAGAAAAAGTTTGTATTACGACAGGTATGAATCTTGGTTGACTGGAATTTCCGTGACGTTGTTCTCCAGCGTTTTCGATTTCGCTGAAATTTCAGCGGTGAAGCGATCTGCTTTGGGTTTCGCTGAACTGACGATATAGCGACTCTGAATTATAGCAATTTTCTCACTGTCTTTGCACTTCAAGTTGATGTAGTGGTGACAGCAGGCTTCTAGTTCTTTTACAACTGAAATGTAATAATTTTATTGAAAAAAAAACTACCGAGATTCGAACCCGTGCCCAAGTATGTCCTTGAGTGCGGGACTCGCACCCGAAAGAAATAATGCCCCATGAAAAATTCGTATTTCACTCACGCTACAAATTATTTGTTTGTTTTTTTCATTATTTGAAAAGTAATGAAGTTCTAAGAATCTTTATTTGTGATTTTTGTATGTAGGCGCTCGACATTCCCAGGTAAGCGCTTGCTAGAGACTTTTGTATGAAAATGTTAGTGAAATTACGAATTGTTCAAATTTTCTTGTTCAGAATGTGTCAAACTTTCTTTTTTCGAGCAGAAGTTGATTGGGAAGAATTCAGGGAAGAAATTCCATTAAAATGTCTCCTACTATTACCAAATTCCAATTTGCAAAAAAAAAAAGAGAAAGTCAAAAAAAAAGAGAAAGTTTGATAGACTAATTGAAGTCACAGAGAAAGCTGAAATCGTGCTGTAAGAGTCTAGAGTGAAAGTAATTGCTGTTAGAGAAAGTTGACTTTCAATTAATTTTTTTGTTTTACAAACATGGACAGTCGTTCATTAGCGAAAACTTTCTCCTGTGTCACTAACGACTTCACGACTTCACGACATCATTCACAATAGCATTCTATAGACGTTAATAAGTTCTCCAGCAGCGTCATCACCCTCATCTCACGATTCACGAACTTACCAAATTGAGGCTTGATTTCCAGGATTAGTAGGAGGAGAATGGCTACTAGGGCACGGAATCCTGGAGAAAGTCCTGGAGAAAACGGCATCACAGCACACTACGACCATTATTTTGGAGAGGAGAAGAAGGCTCCTACCTGGAGGCAGGCTCGGGAAAATTCCTGGAGAATCCTGGAGGCTGAAGTCAAGTCATCAATGCTAAAGATCTGTACTGGAGCTGTGAAAGGTCTATACGATTTTCCTCCCACGCATGTAACTTTCTCCAGCTGAAGAATTAATTGTGAAAGTGAGGAGGTAATGACTCCAGAATCCTTCTCCAGAGAGGGTCTATTTTCTAACTTCTGGATAAACAAGCTGGAGGCCCTTAAGGAGGAGGCCCTTAAACCCACTTTTGTAGTCTAACCCAATCCCAATTTGAAATTTAAAATAGGCTTCTTATTTTGATCTTAACCCCTGACTTTCACTTTGGTGATTGACAAAGTTGTCAATTACGGAGAAAGTTCCAAGGACTTTCTCCGTCTCAATGCCCAAATAATTTGAAATGGAACGGAGCACAATGGCAGAAAAAAAAACGGTGGGTTTCGAAGAAAATCGAAGATTGGAATTGAGGACGAGTGAAAGTCTCGGAGAAAGTCCTTTTGTTGAGGTCGATACTTAACTTTCACCGTTTCCCCTATTGCTTTCTCCGATGCGTATTTTTGAAGGGTTCCGTTGCAATGGATCCCTTGGAGGCGACTGGGGGTTGAAAAAGCGTCGTAATATGGTGCGTGAAGGGAGGGTAGGTTTTGTAAAAGTAATTCGGTAAATGGACAAGATGAAGTTCGAGGGAACCCTCGGTTCACTCTACCATACTTAAAGCCACCGCCCCACCGCCTGCTTCAGGCAGATCAATTCCATTCTCACCCCCTAGTCGTTATATATGTTTTTCAAAAATGGAGGGGTGTGCTCTCTTAGGCTGGAAAACACGTTTTGAAATTATATAGGAAGATTCATTTTTCGAAATTTTGACGATTCTCGTAAAAGTTATGATGAAAGTGGATTTTTTCCCTTCCTGGAAGCTCATTTGACGCATTTTGCGTGTAATGGATTTGTGGAGAAAGTCTCTGGAGAATTCTTTTCTCCATTACAAAAGCAACCCTTTTTTTTTCGACTATTTACCATAACGAATGCCATCTGATTAAGGGCCTTTCTTTATTTCATTGTTAATATTTCTTCATAAATCTTTCGATAATGGACCCTTAGCCTTATTAATTTCCCAAATCCTTAAAATCTATTCAATTTAGCCTAATTTAACGAAACAAAAATGCTCATTGAAAACAACTGTGTAAGGCGATACTTCAAAAATTGCTGAAATAGCATAAATAATTGACTCAATTTAAATGATTGATGAAACATGTAACCTTAGCATGGATCCAATTAAATTTAAAAAATATGCAATAGGAGATCGAATTTTTTTTTTAAGTTTAAATTTTAAATATTTATTTAATTAGTCGAACTGTTAATTTTAATTTTAAAACTTATCGATAACTTAAAGTTGGCTATTGTCCT
>VYYI01003298.1:0-12540 GCA_021029175.1 Bilobella aurantiaca
ATTTATGTCAACCGAATTGGGAAACTATGAAGAAGTGAGTAGAAAGCTATTGGTGGTCGATGATGAATTAGAAAAAATTCGCAAAGAAGCAATTACATCAAACGTAATTATTTATGGTCTTCCGGAACCTAATAACGAAACGGCTGAAGCTCTGGCTAATGCGACGGTGTCCCTATTCACTAAAATGGAATTGCCAAATCTTGACTACAGTTTGGTGCGAAGAATTGGAAAACGTGTTTCTGGAAAAATTAGGCCGGTGCAGGTGAAACTCATACGGCAGAGAGATAAATTTCTAGTCTTTGAGAAAAAAAATTTTTTGAGACAGACAACTGAAACAAAGAATATTTATGTTCAGCCCGAACAAACTGCTATTGAGCAGCACCAGGATTTTATATTGAGGAGAGCAGGGAAAATATGGAGAAATGCAAGGCCAAAATTAAAATATACCGTTTGCAATGGACGAATGAAAGTGACGGACAACGGGGTAGAAACCTTATTTACTGTGACGCAAGATGGAAATATTAAACAACTGAAAAAAGAAGGAGAGGAAAGAATCTTTGCTTTTCAGAACGGGACAATTCAAGAAATCTAAGTGCATTCATTTCAATAGATTGTTTTTAAATTTAGCTCCTAATTTTCAGTTTTTAATCACGTTTGATTTTTTTTTATTGTATTCATCTAAACAAAAGTAATTAGCCTTCATTTTAAATTGAGGACGTGATGAAACAGTGTCAATAATTTAAGAATGGAAAGGTCAAAGGAAATGAATCATGGCTACAGATTTGTATTAAAAGGTAATTAAAAGTCTTAAACATTAACCAGATATTCATCTCTATAAGGTTACTAAAGTCATTGATTGTTTCCAGCTAAACTGTTTAACTAGATCAACAAGCAATGTTTATTAATGTAAATTGAGCTCCTCGCTCACCAAACAGAAAATGCGTTTATCTAGAATATAATTACTTCAACTCATTCAGAAAAAAATGTTTTTTAAAAATTTAGGGTTAATAGTACAATAGTTACTAGTACTCTACTTTATGAATTAATTTAAAACTCAAACTCAAATGTACTCTTTTGAACTGCGCTGGCATTGAGATTATTTTTGTGTTACCCAATTAGAAGCATGCAACTGAATCAGACAAATGTGTCAAAGGTAAACTCGAATCCCGCTTTATTCAGGTTAGGTATTCTAAAAATTTGTTAAAAATTTTATATTATTAGAACACATATTGACATAAAGATACAATTATACACAATTATTGAATCACTAATTTTAAACAAATCTCACGAAAGACTTGAATTTTCAAATTTGTACAAATAATTTTGATAATTTGAGTACAGTGTCAACCACACATAAAATACAATACCAGACATACAAACAAGTTTGTGTAAATTTATAACATTTTTAATGTTAGCCTGGCTCGGATCTACTCGAACCTCAAAATACCATTTAGTAACATAATAAGCACTTGGTATTAGACAAAAAGTATGTATAATGAATATAACGTAGAACTGTTCTAATGGATAATAGCTGTAAAAGAATATCATTAAAACAAACATAGCTATTGTGAAGAAAATAATAGCCATCAAGATTGTTCCAGGAAGACCGAGTATCATACTACTGGTTACATTTTTTTGTTTTCTATCTTGTTCATGTTGGAAAATCTGATTTATCGATGTAAAACCTCCACCTGCTAATGAACTTATTAATGATATAAATTGATATCGAAATACAAAAAAGGCATCTGCACCCTTTAAACCCATAATAATTGACATACTGGTAAAATATCCATAGAGAAATGTATTCATAAGTACGTTTAGCCAAGGGATTTCTTTAAACCGAAAACTAGGATGACTGTAAACTGTATTTCCAACTATTCCTATAATTACGCAAACTACAAAAGATGGATTCACAAAGTATCCTAATATTATGGATATAATTTGAAACAGGATAGATACGTAAAGTAGTTCAGAAGTAACCGGTTCGGGGTTTATGTACCCAAAAATGCTTTTCTTGTCATTGTCATAGTAACCGTTGTATGCAGTAGTAGCAGGCAACATGAACAGATATAGGATCACAAATATTAGTAGCGATGTCCAGGATAGTGCATCTTCTGCAACTTGGCTTAGTGGGACAAAAAATAAGTTTGATGTGTACAACCAAATTCGAAAACGCAGGTGACCCCAAGTGGAATTTTTTAACATTGTGTCTAAAATATAATAAAGCATTGATTCATTCAATCGTCAAATTATTCCTTGTGCATGTGTACCAAGTTAGTTAAAAAATGTACCTCTTTAAAATTGATGCTCACGTGATCAGCGTTATTTTATATTTACCGTAAATGTTCCAATTGCCGCCGGTCTCCAATAACAGCCGGGTCTCTAATAACCGCCGGGTCTAACCCGCGAAAATTGAATTAGCCGCCGGTCTCCAATAACCGCCGGGTGTAAACGGACTTTTGGAGCTACTGTAGTCTCTTATACGTACATGTAAACAGTAAACAGGTCCTAAACGGGTTCAGAGGTCATTTGACCTCGAATTTAAGCTTACAGTTAAAGTTAACACCGAGATCAATGATTGTAATGGACGAAACCAGTCTCTGGATTGCCATCTAGTAGTAGTGATTCAGAAAATATGAGCGAAAGCGATTAAATAGTGTTACTGATTACAGCAATTAATAAATAACCGCCGGTCTCCAATAACCGCCGGGTACTCTAATAACCGCCGGGGGTCAGACCTCCAAATTTAAATAACCGCCGGGGCGGCAATTGGAACTATTTTTTTAATTTATTTTCTTTTTGAAAAAAATTTATGGTCAGTATATTGTCCTATGTTGTTTATTCACTTTGCAATTTTAATACAAAATCAGACCTATTTGTTACCATTTAGGAAATACAAATCTTCAAAACCAATTTCTAGAAGCTGCAATATGATTTAAAGTACGAAAATGCAACATAAATGATTTTAATGATGTTAAAAAAAATGTTACAAAGCACTTACAAGATTTTGAAGAAGAAAGAACACGGATTTTGAGTCTCTAATGTTTCTGAATGTATTTTGCAGTAAACTAAATATTTTCGTCTGCTCTGAATATCTCTTCCGATGTGAATGATGGGTCAGAAAAAATCTCTTTCACATAATGCTAAAAGTCAACACAGTTATCTTTGAAGGTCAGTTAGTAAATAACCACAAGCAATTCAGGTTTTGAAGACCATGTGTTTAAAGCAACCAGGAATTCATGCTAAGTATAATGACAAACAATACAAGTATCAAATGTTCGGCGGTATTATGCAAATCAATGTACATGTGAAATGCGTATATTATTCGGGAAATCCAATGATGCAGTGGGAAGTGCCAAAAAATTTATTTTATTCTTGCTCTTAAAAAACTTGGGCCTCGAGAGTAATTGTTATTTTAACATTAAGGAATGTCTCGGAATTAATAAGAATCTAATTACTTTTTTAAGGATTTAATTTTTCTAAACACATTTGAGTTAATTAAAACAAGATAATGCCACTTAAGGCATTTTTCGGCTGGAAAGTATACAATAATAATTTTGACCTTCCGACGAGTGATCTTAATCATGTTAAATCATGTTTTTTGCCAAGTTTCAAAGTTTTAGTGTAAATATTTTACCTATAACTGGCAGAAATTAGGAACGCTAAGCCAATCTCATGAATGAATTTCGTGGTGGTTTTAATCAACTAAAAAAATTAGCAACTTTGTCGGGAGTTTTCAAGCACAAAGACGACGCTTCATGACATGCATTTATCGGTCAAAGAGCAAGTTTTCTCTTTTCCAGACTTATCATGAGAGGATGTCATAGTTGCTTCTGCAGAACATGAACTTTGACTCAGGATCCTTGTGAGAAAATTGGGTTCAAAGCAAATACTTTTTCTTATATAACACCAAGCAAAATATAAAAGATGTCATTGTAGAATGTACAATTAAATTCGAAATGAAACATTTAGTTAAATCCCCAATTCTTTATAAAAAAAATTTAAAGAGTATTTTTTGCTAGAATATAAGACGAGAAATATAATTGGCTGTTTGTTGCATGCGCCTTAAGAACTTTTTGTTCAAAATGTTTATGAATTTGCCCATTAAGATCATAATACCTTGATTTGGAGCAACTGATGAATGCATAAACTTCTTGCTCTGGTTCATTTTAACTTCATTTTCTTTAATGATGGGTTGGTTATATGCACAAAGGTGCCTGGAAGTTTTGCTCCTTTCTATTAGAACTTTAATACTAAATCGGCAGGTCATAGAACATGAAGACTCGGAGCATTTAATTAAGGCAACTTTATCCTAGGGTGGCTTCATAAGCTATATTTCAGGCAAAGAATTTTTTTATATTACTTAGTTTTCACGTAATAATTATGTATATCTAAGTATCTGCGTAACGTTAGTTTAAAGGTTTGGTTTAATTCAATGAGATATAAGTTTAAACTTTTCTGTGTGATTGGTTTTGTTTACGATACAAAACGCAGCGTAGTTTGGGACTCGTGCTTTTATCTTATGCATGTTAAGCTTTGAGTTGATGAGAAGTTTTGCATGAACGAAAATAAAACCTAACTCGTTTTTTTTTAAATTCAGCCTCCCACATAAATTGGAAATCTGTTGGATTTTGCATATCTGAGCCTATTGTAAAATATACCATCACGTTTAGGTCTTTTAGATTTGCAAAGTTTTCATATGTTTTATTTAATTTAGAACTTTATTTTTAGTGTACGTTTTTTTTTAAATCGGATAACGTTTAGTCGCAATATTGCTTGAACTTGATGTTATTTTTTTATAGGAAGAACGCTTGCATGTGCGATGCTCATAACGGCCGAATGTGGCATTGAGAAAGATTACTTTTCAGATTAAACCCAAACTTTTGAGAGAAGCAGAACTTTTGAATTTTCAGTATTTTTTTTAAGTTAAAGATCTAGAATATAAAAAAAAATTCAAGAGAATTTACTTTATACAAGCAAGGATTACAAACAATCGTTGAATCTTGCAACCCAAAAATTGCAAAAATTCGAAATATTTTTGCACAGCCAGAAAATAGGAATTATTTGTTTCATTATCGTCGCTTTGGCAAAACGAAAATCGTAGTGTTGTAGTTTGCAGTATTCGATGTATCTTGTGTACGACTGGAAGCATTTTTGTTCTAAAAGTTTTTCCTATGGTTTGGTTTATAATTCGTTTATAACTCGACATAAGCTTTGTAGTTGGCTAATCAGCTGGTAAACTTTTATTAGTTTATTATTTTGTTAGTCTATTTAAAATTTCCTTCGCTTCAGTTTCGATCAATTATTTTTTTCTCTATTTCCATATACCTGACACACGAGTGACCAGTTTGCGTAAAGAAAGGCCCGAAACATTAATAGCGATAGAAATATTCGTTAGTCGAAAGGTTGAATTTTGAAAATTTTGAATGATTTACAAATACTACTGAAGGTTTCAACAGTGTCTGAAGATAGGTCAATTATAAATAAATTTACATTACGTTTTATATTTCTACTTACCAGGATTCATTGTACAATTGTCAATCAGACATTATACGGTGTCTAGCCCAAGGTGGATGACCAGAACCATGCAGAAGACAAGGCGAATAACATACACACAAACATTGGGCATACTCCAATGAGTATTTCAAACAGTTGGAATTTCGACGTGGTTGCGAATCTATCTACTAATGAGGAAGGTTTATTGGGGTTTACATAAGTACAGATATTGCTGCTCTAAAAAAATATTGCACTTGAAAAACTGCTTTATTTAGTTCAAAAAATTTCGTGGTTTCATGCTGCATTATGCTCGATTTTGAAGTATGTTATGCCGACGCAAACTTTAGTGAGTCGGCGAGGTCCCTCAGAGGTTGTCATGACTTTGCCTATATATTCTTTCTCGATCTTTTTTCCATATTCTTCTACCTTTGTATCAGTATAAGTAAAATCCTTGTGTCGAATTTTGTATATTTCAGCCGTACTACAAACAAAAGTGAACTAAATATTTATTGTGTTATAAGATGACCGTAATGGCCTAGTGGTTAAGAGCTTCTGTCTTTCTTCACTAACTAGCCTGAGAACGAGAGTTTGACTCCCCAATCAGCCTTAAAAAATGAATTTGCTATTAGTATTTCCGTTAAGGAATTGCATAGATTCTGACATTGTGTATGCCTGTATTTTCGTGATTAGGCTCTCTAGTTGATGAGAACATTTATGCTAATGAGATCTTTCTACTATATTCATACCATTACATACATCTTGACCAATTGTTTTGCGGGAATCTCAAACTTCGTGCGTTTCCCTTTACAATATTACAAAGTTAACTTCTTCTGATTGTTTTGAAAATAAAATTATGAAGCACTCACACACTTTAGGTGCACTTATAATGCTGCAATTAAATGTAAAATATGATTTAAAAAAATTTACTTTTGTCAGTTACAATTAAATAATCTGGAATGTAATTTGATCCAGAAAGAGGCTCAAAAAATTAAATACCAAAAGTTAATTATTGTTAGTTATTAATCACAATTAACTAATGAGAATCGTTTTTGAGTAATTTTTAGTTTATATTTGGTTGCAGCAATCGTGGGGCATGCAGCATTGACATGTCAAACTCGATTTCCGAAAGTAATTCTTAATTTTTACCCTGGTCCTTCATGCTGAATACCGATGAGCGTAAGATCTTCACCACCGACACTCAACTGATACCATACTGATGCCTAGGCAATTTTTATATACATATTTAGATTAGAATATACTGGTGGTTAAATTATTTTTGCTATTGCAACTTTACCCTTATCATTCCTTCCACATTAAAACGATGGGAGGAAATGTTGGAATAGAGCACGAGAAGTGTAGCCAAAAAGATACTGGTACTCATCCTACCGTTTGCAAATGTGGTTGAAGTAATTTATTTAAGAAAAAAGTTTAGGTTTATATAGGAAAATAAGTCTGCAGCATCAATTTGGTTGGATACGTATTAAAAAACACTCCTAAAAACGACTTTATGGAGAGATTAATATAAGCAAGGGAGTTATAATGAGTTTACATATAGGGAGTTAAAAAGTTTGAATTTGCAATTTTGACTTAAACTATGATTTTGGTAGTGCATGAATCGGATGTGAGACCAATCTGTGTTTTCAAGAAAACACAGATATAGTTATATAGTAAGTATTCAAGAGTTCTTTAGGACCCCGTACCGCCGTGCAAGAAAGGAGTGTAAGAACCTAATGAAAAATTTCTTTGGGTCAGTTGAACAGTTTGGATTTGTAATTCCTGATTAAACAATGATTTACAATGCAAGCATTGGGTATGTGATCAATCCGACCGTCTGTCCTAGCACGCAAACACCAATATAGCTCAAAGATTAAACGTTTCTTAAACCTTTCGTAACAGCAATTAATGTAGAACGTAAGATCCGGACCAAAAATTGTGCAAAAAGTAACAAAATTGTTGGAAGTTACCAACTGATCAAAAGAGTAATACTTTATGAAGAACCCTAGCTTGCTTTTTAGGTTTTGTCTAATATTGTGATTTTTATGTGTGTGTGTTTTTGTGAATTCGAATATTGAGTGTTCTAGACATATAAATTGTGTCCTACTGCGGCAAAGGTGTAAACTGTAAATTGTGACTTCCGAAATTCTTTATCAAATATAAGAATGAAATTGTATCTCGGAGACTCTTGGGGCGGTAGTGTGTATTAGTGTGGATATGTGTGAAGTGCATTGAGAGGTTTCTATTTTTGTTGAGTTTTTTTTACAGTTGTGCACACAAACATTGCGGTACTCCTTTGTTCTAAATTGTTCTGGTGACCTTGTTCTACAACTTCTTATAATCAACTATTTAAGCTGCTTCTGAAGTTTAAAACAAATTACAAGAAACAGTGTTCCTTGGTTCACGTCTAGAGACTTGGTGCAAATAAGTCCTGAATGCATAGGGCTTGGCAACCTTCGTAAACATAGTTCCTTTTACCATGCATTCAATAAACAACGTCCAGTAGTATACAACTCGACTTGCTAGGCCTTTTGGAATAACAAATTATACAAAGAATTTTACTTGGTAAAAATGCTGCGAATGCTATGGGTCAATTACGTGAATACTTTACTATCTACTACTAGCGAATAATCGAGCTTATTAAACATTTCTTGAAATTTTAAAGAATAAATAATTAAATTTATCTCCCGTTATAATTTCATTAAGAATTCTTGTACGTTAACTTCTTAGAGGTCTTCACACAATAACATAACACTCAATTTTCACATTGCCAACGATAATTTTGCTAAAATTTGTTTTCAATTTCTACGTTCCTAACGAGGATTCCACTAAAATTTGTTTTTAATTTTTAAATTCCTAACGAGAATTTACTAGAAAATGTTTTCAATATTTACCACTTCCAACAAGGATACCACTAAAATTTGTTTTGAATTTTTACATTCCTAACAAGAATTTACTAGAAATTGCTTTCAATATTTTCCAATTCCAACAAGAATTCCACTGAAATTTGTTTTCAATTATAACATTTTCAAGAAGAATTGATTCGTTTGTTTTCCATTTTTAGTCTGAAGTCTTTTTTACGTCTGGCTTGCAAAAGGATATGACTTTCTAGTTCTGCAAAATTGTACTACATTGCGGCGTTGACTTCAGCAAATTGTGTTTTACAATTGCTTGCATCTATATATGTGCATTGTACTTTGGAACAAACAAAAGGGCTGCTTGTTTGCAATTGTGTTATTTTCTGAAGCCAATGAACTACGTATCCTTAGTAAAAGAGCGCCTTGCCGTCAATTGTCAACGGACCGGTTATTTGTATTATAAACTTAGCACCAATCTTTAATTTTATTTAACAGTAGATTTGTTTTCAGTGACTTTCAATTGTTTACAAATGAAACTACGCCCCAATCTAAACTTTACTTCAACCGCAAACTTTTAAATTTTATGTTACACTTTAAGCCTCGTTTAAATAAGCTAGTTTAGGAACATGTAAATATTCTTAAGCGAAAACACCACAATTTAAATTTAAGGTTAATTAGGTTGACTCTAACTAATTTAAAATATTCAAAATAAGGAATTTTGTAGAAGTAGTGTCAATTTCATTGCTTGTTAATAACGATCTTCTTAAATTTTGCAGAAAGTTGGCGGTGTTGTGTTAGTGGTTTAGAGCGCCTGCCTCTCTCCACTACCTGAAAGGTGACCCCCATTTTACAGTTGTCCCATTCATTTTCTTTCATTGATAAAATTGGAATTGAATAAAAACATTCAATGAAATATATAACTACAAGTGACAGATCAAACTACTGAACTACTGTATCTATGTTTTATTTTTGGCTTTGACTTTCAGTATCATGTCTTGATATATGATGATTTGAGTGGAATGCGTAACTGTCAAGTTATGCTGAGCTAGAGGCCAAAACCAAGTTTCCAAAGTTGTTATTCTTGCGTGATGTGTGATTAGTTCGTAATATTTAATTTTCGCTTCTAGCGAACATGCATTTGGTTTATTGCACAAAGTGTTTCTCTAGTTTAGTGTAGATATTATAAAATAACAAAGAATTAAATGCTCAAATTTTTTTTCGTTAAGCTTATTGCAAAGTATGTTTTGAATTATATTCAAACAATTTAACAAGAATTCTAACTAGTTTAGACACTGCACCCAAGATCTAATGAACGATGCTAAGTTCTAATTTCCTTATCAAGTATACTCTTACAAATCTACCAGAATATCGTCTTGCTTTCTTACCCTACTGTTTATTTTTAGGCTTATTCTAAAGCTTTCCGAAAACTAGTCAATTCATCCTAACACAAAGGAGGGCCATTAAACAGTTCCAATGTTAAACCAAAACAAATCGACTTTCTAAATTTTAGTGTTTTTATCAAAAAAAAATTTCAGTGGAATACATTAAGCTTATTAATTTTTATCACCTTCTGCTTAAAATTTTAGATAAACTTTATATCAGTCAAAATGTGGGTTCTTGCATATATGAGAAAATATAACGTCATATTTGAACACCTCACAATGTGTTTTATGGGCAACACACTGGCATACCTTAAAAGTTGTTATACAAGGGTTGATCTTAGAGCTAAAACTGATCATATTTGTTTAAAATAAAATTGGTTCTCTATTGCTTCTAAATGATCTAAATTCTTTATATTTTATTCTGTAGTAAATTAGTCATAATACCTTAATTCTGTCGTGATTTACCTTCCTGCTGCCTTCATGAATTTTATGAATGTTCAGTTTGTGCAATATTGAATTTGGACAAGTGGGAGCTAACTTCATTGTCAAAATCCCCTCCCAGTCGATTTTTTGAAAGTTTGCTACAGCAGGAGAGTATTGAACGCACATTTACGAAAAGATACCGTGAGTATTAGCATATGCGTCTTCGCCTAAAATGAATCAAGCCATATACCAATTATAGATGGCAATTAATCACAATAAATTAGGTTTAGCTTACCTTTATTTAAAATTCTGTTGTGGTACCGTAAATTACGATCAGACCCACGAAAAACAAACGTCAACCTCCGAAACGGGTAATAAAGTGCTGCTATTGATGTTGCCAATTTACTGCGACAAAATTGCCCTGGAAACCCGGAAAACGATTCTCTTCACAGTCCTTCATTATTGGAGCTATTTAAAGTTAGTTAATTAAAAATGATTTAAATAAAATTGTTTTCAATTAACTAAAGTATCTAAATTACTGAATTGACAATTTAACAATTTGGCTTGACTGCAAAAAAACTTTTCATGTTTTTAATTTATTTGTCTGAAAGTACCTAATTTGAATTCTTTGATTCTCTTCCCGGGCTGACTTCAGACAATCAAACAAATACTCCGCAGATGCAATATCATTTGTTTTGATCCATTCATACATCATCACCAATCCTTTTTCCTAACAAGGTTACAATTAATTTTACTTTAATCATAATTAATTAAATACTTAACAGTTAACTTGACGCTATTTAAAATTAAATTAAGATAAAGGTAACATAAATAGGTAAATATTTTCTTGCAAATACAAGAAAAGAGGAAGAGCCCTCTCTGGGAAAGTGAGTGAGAAAATGAACTTGGATTTTATGATTTGAACATCAACAACTTTTTCCTCGTGAAACATTAATAATATTTTTAACTTTGCAGTGACAGGACAATTTTGCGGGTTGATTCAAATATTGGACGTATTCATATCCATTCTATGATTTTAATGTGCGAATTACCTTACTTGACCCTGCTAACTTCAGTTTAAGTCTAAAATGTGTGCATGGGTGTGCATGTATTTTAGAGTGTGCGACATAGGGTTAAGAGGGGCAGAGTTGTAGGGTACTTACCTGGCACAGGAGGTACGGTGATCAGAAAGGCCGTTCTCCCAGGACGAGGTTCCGCCATTGCACAACGGTGGGATTGACTCCTGCGATTACACCAAACGTGTGTAACTCGGGTGCGTAATTTTTGTTCGCGGGGGATTGCGTTCGCGCTCTCCCCCTTCTTTTTCTATAAAATGTTAACCCTAGAAAAAGGGTAACACTTGTAATCCATATGGGGTTATGAAGTTACATTAGCATGTATGCCCCAGTGAGGCGGAGGGTGGAGGGTCTACTTTGCACTCATATCATTTTCTTTCACTGAAAGGTTAACCTTAGGAATGAAGTATCCCTTGTAACCCTTAATGGGGTGGTGAGCTGTGGGGCTACATTGGAACAAAGAATTAAGTAAGTTATCTTTGTAATTCCCTGCTGCTGCTGTACTTGCACAATGGGCTCAAAGTGGCGATCAGAATTGGGTTAAGGATTTAATTATGTTGCATGTTAACCCAAGAGATTGAAAAGTTGATTTTCAATTAGGGATGATTGTGTAACTGAAGTATTTTAATTGCAAATTATATTAAAACAATTTTTATTGGCAGACAAGATTTTTATATTCTACAATTGTATTAGATATTTTTTAAATAAACGCTTTTTTCAAATTTTGAGGCGTTTTAGGACTATGTCTAGGTTCTAAAATCCTAAGTCCTACCTAGACCCAGGGCAATGGTTGAAATCTTTCTAAATATTCAGTTTAATTAGTAAATAAAGGTTTTTAAATAATGTTTATTTTTAATTAATAAAATGGAAAAATAAAGGCACGGGCCTTACTACTACACATTTAGCGACATGACAACTAGTAGCTATGCATTATGCAGGGGCATTAATATACTTTGATACGGCATCAATAAAATACCATGCTCCAGTTGATATTGATCCATTTCTCACTTAATTTACCATTCAAAGGACTCTTTGCAAAAATTGTAGCAATGTTCCCCAAGTTTCAGAAGGATACTTGTCGCTTTCCCTTGACTCACTCGTCGCTCTTGAAGGTCAACCATTCCAAACATGTTTTCCAGTATCTTATGCAATGGGTTTAGTTTTAGAACCCACGCCCCTTGAAGCATTTTGACTTACTTTTTGAAAATTCTTAGATTTAGAAAAAAATAGACTAAACTAAGAATTTATGTTTAATTGATCTAAATTTTATTGATAATTATACTGTGCCGCTTGAGAGGCAGTATAAACCGC
>VYYI01003300.1:0-12533 GCA_021029175.1 Bilobella aurantiaca
AAAACAACAATTTGTGTCTTGTTTAAGTTGAATTCCGGTGCTTTAGAGTGGAAAAAATTTAAGGCCAAATTCGTGAAAATATTTAAACTTTAGTGTGAAGTTTGTTTTTTCAAAAAGGATTCAGAAATGGACAATTTGACTTTTCAATATGTTTGTTCAGATTAAGGTTGTAAATGTGTCAATTGTTTTGTTAAATATTCGTTAGATATAATTTTGTACTAATTTGTAAATCACGCCTCAATTGTTGGGTGGTCTGAGTAGTCTATGGGTCTGAACGTTAATGTTAAGCCGTTTGGTAAGAAAAGAAAAGTAATGTTTTGAATCCAAGTTGCAATTTAGATTCAAAATGAGTAAGAAGTTTAACTAAGAGAAAACTAACCAGGTTGGTTAAACAAGGCCTTTTGTTGAACGTTGACTTTCAACGGCATTTTAAAATATCAAAGGAAGCTTTGTTTTTACAGCAAAATTTAAACAATAATTAGCGTACCATTGTACTAAATTTCAGTACTAAATTATTTTTTTTACAAATTCTTTAGTGATAAATATTTAATGGCTTCCTAGATTGTTGGTATTAGTATCAATTTTCGAAACATCAACACAACTTTGCTTGTGACTTTCTTATTTTGTTGATATAACAAAACTTTGAAAAATCCAGTATACGAATAAGTTTCTTGTAATAGATTTGTTATACTCCCATTTATATATTGATTTGTACAATGCATTTGTAATTTCGTAACTCCATTGTCGTTAAGAAATGGTTTCTAGGTCATCAGTCTTGTATACCTAAGTTACGAAGTATTCCTGTGTCTTAGAAGAACCTTGTAAATCTAAGTAACATAAGTGCTCCCATACCTTCGGGAAACCTTGTAAATCTAAGTAGCCCAAGTGCTCTCTAGAGGCACCTTGCAAATAACAAAAGTACTCATATGTGGAGCAACCTTGTAAATAACCCAAGTGCTCATATGTGGAAACACCTTGCAAATAACAAAAGTACTCATATGTGGAGCAACCTTGTAAATAACCCAAGTGCTCATATGTGGAAAAACCTTGCAAATAACAAACGTGCTCATATGTGGAGCAACCTTGTAAATAAACCAAGTGTTCCATTGTGGAAGAACCTTGTAAATAACCCAAGTGCTCCTTCGTGAAGGAACCTTGCAAATAACCCAAATGCTCCTATGTGGAGGAACCTTGTAAATCTAAGCCTCTGATTATCTAATATTTTAGGTTAAAGGTTTACTTCAAACCTAGAATACCTTGACTACTGGGCATGTGGCTAATGTTTGTCTATTGTTTGTTTTCTCATAATTTTAGAATTGACGCTATGTCGGTTCTTGGTTGCAGGGTCAAATTAATCAGGATTTGTCATGTCATCAGGATGCTTATAATTTGACTTTTGAACCGGCTAAACCTATGACTAAAGGCATTAGCTTTGAGAAAAAATTTGTGAGTCAGCTAGCAACATCTGCATAGTGCCTAGTATCCTGTCTTAATTCCACAAATTAAAATTAAGGTACTTAATTGCAATTTAACTAAATGCGAGTATAACCTGTCCCGTAACATGAGTTATGGAAATATATGTGTAATAGTATACATATAGAATGTATGTTTAGTTGTTAAAATTGTAAAAATCCATAATAATTTTAAACCTCAAATAAATTATTTGCGTTTCAAATAATCGTTGAAATATTTAATAATGAATGCTCAGAATTATTTTAATCATTCGAATTTATTTTGAATTTTATGTTCAATACTTGGAGCTAAATTATAAGTACATTTTTGTGCTATAATCAATCTAGTTTTTAATCTAATGTTGAGAAAAACATTGTTTTGCTATTTACGCCATTTACGCCAAATAAGAAAATGTAAGAAATGTAATGTAAAAATGTAAGAAACACATATGTTAATTCTACCCTTTTGTAATAAATCATATATTATTTATTAACTTCATGAGCATACATACATCACTTAAAGATAACTATTTGAAAATTATTTATTTAAAAATAATCAGTACAATCTTTTCCTTTTATGCCTACAGAAAGAAATTGTCAATAATTAGGGTTGATCGCCCTAACTTTTTCAATTTCTTGTTTGTTTTAATCAATTAACGCTTCTTTCTTCCTTTCCTTTATAATTATTATTTTTCTAAGCCGTTTGTGAAACGAGATGAAATTTAACAAGCGCAAAGAATATTGAAACTCGCCAAATGTATACCACTACTAATAGTATTAGGAAACCTACTTTTGATATTAGTTATATGTGTATATATGCTCCAAGAAGGTCTACGGCATTTATTCATAAACATAAACGCTTAAATTCAAAAATTCGTATATTCCTGTACAAATTTAGACTCTCGTGTTTAGTGTTTTTTTTTAATTTTTTCTTTACTTAAAACATTGATTGTTATTCAAAATAGTCGGAAACTAATAAGCGGATGACTCAAGATTCTTTCTAAACGATCTGTTAATGTTTAATTCTTTCAGCTTGCTTACTATTTTTGTTATTAATTTTGTTTAAGTATTTGTCTACTCACGCCGATTCTGCAACGTGTAATACGCAAAAAAATTTCTGATTCGATTTGAATGTGCTAAGTGATTTAAATAATTTGACATGTAAGTCTAGAAAACTGGTTTTAATAAAGTTAGTACAAGTTTTAGCGCTGTACACAATTTTTGCAGCGTTTGAGTAATTTTCCTACAAATACTAATGACGACTATTATTTGTAAAATCCAGTATTATATACATAGAGTATCTAAATTTTATAACAAAATATATAGCACAAATAGCACAATGTTAAGATTTAAGTGACTAGATTATAGCTTTTATGTTCTGCAAAGCACAAAAGTAACGTATTTTGCACTTCGAGCAATAGCGAATGTTGTTTGTATTGTTTGATAAATAAATAAATAAATAAATATATATATATATTATTGCATTTATCAAGATAATTTCAAATTCATTTTATAGCATTTTGTTTATTTGGAATTGATTCTGAGATTTGGGCAAAATTTGAATTTAATGAGCAAATAGTTTAATACCTAACGTATAGCAATCGGTAGAAAGATTTAAATTTGGTTTAACAAACCATTGTTAATTCCAAAAAACTTACGGTACAAAACCTATATCTAAAGTCTATAATGAAATGCTTCAAACTTTTTAATACAGCTTTGTCACTTATTCTGGGAAATTTCCCTCCGACAACATGCTGTTAACATACTTAGAGAACAAGTGTTACAATTAGGTAGCACATGTATGTTATGCAAACAAGATAATGCTTCTAAAACTCCATGAGTTCTCTTTTTGTACTTCTAAATTAGTTTCCAATGGTTTCTGGTACGCAAATGAAACTACCTGTTGTAATAGTATTGAAGCCATCAGATAATTTGTCTATCCAAGGTGAGAAAATAGTAATTTAGATTCATTCATCAATAATACTTATAATTACAATTTATAATATAAATCATACAAAAATACATACAGTGCTATTGATTTAAACCTAGACATTTAATTGAAAATACTGTAGTAACCTCGTAAAAAAATTAATTAGTATTAATTTGCTGAAAATTATGAAAATCTTCGATTTGGTTTCTTGAAAACAGCATTTTATTTGATTTAGATTTGTTTAAACTCTAGTAACATTTTTTTTTTGAATTTAGGAACCCCTCATATTTGAATAAAATAAACAACTTCTTTAAAATTTGGTGTCCAAGTTTAAGTAAATAGCATTGTATATTCAATCTATACTCTTTTATAATATAAAAAACATGAAATGATAGTATACGTAATATCGTACACTCAAATCTTACAAAAAAACTGCAGGTACCATATCTTCGTTATAGAATTGAACCAACTACACTTATGTAATGCTACTTCATATCACGCCCGGTCTAGGACAGGAGGAACTCTATTTTAAGATTTAAACTAAGGATGATTTCTATCTCTAACGTTTCGAAGATTACAGGTAAATTTGTGAGAAACTAAGTAGAAATTTGATGCAAGTATATATTAAGTAAATGCATAAAAATTAACGGCATTGAATTATAATATCGCCGCATGTCTTCCTCTCGAGTGTCGCAAGCAAATTAATATTATAATATCATAGTAAATGCATTTTGAATTTAGGACGGCATACAATCCCTATGAACCAAAAACTTGCGGACCGAATCTCTTTTGGGTCTGCATCAACTCTCGGAAAACGGTATATTTTGGGCGCGAATCAAATCATAATTAGAAGCCCCTCATCCCCTCACAATCTACTAGTTGGCCCCTCATCCCCTCACGATTCTCTAATTGTTTTCTACTGTAAGTTAAACTGCAAATTGAAAGATCTTACAAAAGTTAATAAGACATTTATAAAATAATTATATTATTATAACCTTGACAAGGGAGTGATATAATAAATAATTGGTAGGCCAATTGGAGAGTACCAATTTCAATTTTCCAAGTTGTAAGTGTTTTTGATAAAACCAATCTCATTACAACTGTAAAATTAAATACAGCACATTTTCAATTTTATAATTCACATATAAGCATTTCCCAAATTGAATGATGATTGGCTTTATTTGACGATTGTCAATACCCTGCTCAGAAAGGATTGCCGAGTTACTGTAAGTCATACATGGAGGTCTGAAAACTCGAATTGTTCGAATCTTAGAAGCTATGAATTATTTTATGACGTTTTAGAACTAAAACTAGTAAAGTAAAACTAAAAAAGTAAAATAGAATATAATTAAAATGAGTGTGGCACAACTGCTGACAACCAGCATTATTGTTTGTTAAAAGTTTTTTTCTTTTCAAAAATTGACTGCATATTTCATAACATACTAAATTTTATTCTGAGCCGTGGTCTTTGCCAATTATTCTGCAACTGTGTTGCTTAGCTAGCCCTTGTGAGCTTGAATCCAGTTTAGGATCACCTTTCTGGTTTTCCCTAGTTCCACTACTGGGTGAAAGCACTCGCGTACTAACTCCGAGACGGGTTGTTTCTATGTACCGCGTTTAAGGTGCAGAAGCTTAGATGTTTTATTTTCCGTAAAAAGGTATTAAGGGGCCTCCTACTATTGGATCAAATAATTAATCGTTCGACAGAATTTTTAAAACCTCATTTTCTTATTTTGTACTTGACATCTCTTCATGTACTAACTTGATTCTGCTTTATGCTGGGGGAGAGAGATTGATATCGACCCGTGGGTAAACTGGGAAGTGATGAGTAGTAAAAAAAAGGTTGTGCAATGCAATAAAGGTAAAATTAGACATGTTAACTACCGAGTCCCTCTGTTATCCAGAGGCTGAACCCCACTATGCGCATCTTCACACACGCTCATCCTCCAAAATCAAACCATTTATGTATGCTTAATTTTTAGTAGTTTGTACAAGAAGCTTGTATTTTTTTTGCCAAGAACGCAATAAGGGTTCAAAGAAAGTTGCTAGCTTATATATGTATGCTCTTTGGTCAAACGGCCACATCTAAATTTCAAGGAGTATATGAATTTAGTGCTGTGGAGAGAGGTTGTCCTCCGGAAAAAAATTTCTTTCCGCTTTTTTAAATTTGGCGATTAATCAACTACTGGAGACTTTAAAGTCAAAGTTTCCACAAATATATTGTCATGAGTTTGCCGAAGATCTTGATCACCTCACAATCGGAATATACTTCTCAACAGCTTGAGACCTATTTTAGAAGGCTTTATGAAAATTTATAGAGGTTAGAAGTGGCTTTTGCAGAAAAGGTCAGGCTAGTCACCCGTTTTGATTGGTTTCAGTATAGAGGTTATGGGAGTGGGGAAAGTGTAACAAACAAAGAACTACTTCGCACTTACAGCGCAGAAAAATTATTATTCTCTTAACAACGTGAAAGAAGTGTAGATGCTTTACCGGACCAAAATGTGTTCGACGTCAAACACAAAAGTAAACAGGACTGGAAAAAAAGGGAATCTTTATTTTTCCCACATACGGCATAAAGCTTCACTGTAGGTTCCAACATTTTTGGAGGCACTGGAGGTTCTTACTATATTCCGGAGTGTGCAACAAAAATTGCTATCGCTTTACATAGCAACAACCTCGTCTCCTTAAAAGATGGGTATTTGAATTCCCGCAAATCGGATGGTCAATATGTAGAAAGGGTAGGGTTAAGGTTTAGGTTTAGGTTAGGATATAGGGAGAGTCAATAAAGGACTCATTAGCATAGATTTTGTCCTCAAGTAGGCACAACAGGCTATCCGCTGTTTTAAGGGCCTTAAGCACAAAGGTACTGCCGTAGCTTTCACTAGATAACCACAGGTGACTCTAGGGGTTCGTCTTTTCATTTCTGACAAAAAAACATTGGAAAAACCTATCTGGTAATTTCCATTTCCTCTGTCTATGTATACCTAACCACTTAAATACGAGCATAAACGAGGCCAAGGGCAAAGCCATTTCTTTTAGAGCAAAGCCAATGGTGAAGCTAATCGGAAGATTTCAACACAATTTTAATTCTAAATTTAATTATATTCAAATTTTAGTCATGGTTCTACTTCAATTTTAGTTTTAGTTCTGAAATGTCATAAAATAATTCACTGCTTCTAAGATTCGAAACGAGTTTTCAGAATAATCAAACCTGTATATATGAGTTAGAGTAAATCGGCAACCCTTTTTGAGCTCGGTATTGCCAGTCGTCATTTAAAATCAATCATTATTCATTTTGGGAAATGCTTATGTGAATTATAAAACTCGAAATCCGCTGTATTCAATGTTAAAGTTGTGCTAAGGAAAATTTTATTAAAAACATTTACAAACTCCAAAATTGAAATTGGCACTCTCCAATTGGCCTACCTATTATTTATTATCTCACTTCATTGTCAAACTTATGATAATAAAATTATTCAATAAATGTCGTATCTTTTGCAAGATTTTCCATTTGCAGTTTAACTTACAGTAAAATACAATTATAAAATGGTCAGGGAATGAGGGGGCAACTAGTATGGGATGAGGGGCCAACTAGTAGGCACCAAGGTGCATACGGTAATGCTTTCGCTTCCGATAGTACTTTTGGCTTTCGAAATATGCACCGAATACTTTTCGCTTTCTTGATTTTGAATTACTTTGAATTTTAATATCCGAATTCTTATAGCAATCTTAACTCGCGAGGAACTGTATTCTCACTGCCGTGGAAACAAACCAATTCAAATAACATAACGATGAAGCATTTAGTTTTTAATTAAGTGTATGAACTAGAGTCAAACAAACAAGCTTATCTTTATATGATAGAGTTATAATCTTGTACAATATTTTTTCTGGCTTAAGATTTAAAATTCTAGAAGCAATAGGTGCGGAAGCTATACAAAAACCTAATACTATCAATGGGATACTGTTTAACTTTTTGAATACAGTTAAGCATTCGACATATATCGTTAGCATTATTTTGCCTAATGACAAGATTTTATTAATTATTATAATCTATAATTTATTTTATAATAATTTTCTCCCGGTTTTCTACAAATCCATATTTTTTCAGTAACATCTGGACGTGCACTTGACAAATCATGTGCACCTTCTGCATCAGAGATACAGTTGCACACTTGCTCCAGCAAAAAGTTGTTGAACTTTTTTTTTTTTTTTTTTCCATGTAGCTCTTAAAACTGAATGCGAATGTTGCCATACGTTTTAGCATCTTTACATATGTGCAGTAAGTAGAGTGCATTGAAGTTGTTGTACCCCAAAATCTCTGGGTAAAGCCAATTTAAAAAAAAATACTCTCTTCCCAAAACACAAACTTCTCCTAACTCTTTCTCAGCCGACACCTCGGAGCCGACCCCTCATCCTAAACCACTCCTATTTGCCTTAAAATAATTTTGTGAACTTTTAAACGTCATAATTTTCCACAAACTTTTATTCAACTACTTGTTCTCCTTGGGAGTTGCCATATGAGCAAATGACTCATTAGAGATTGGATTAGGAACAATTTTCCCATTCAAAGGCTGTACTCTTTGAATCTTTTGCATTGATCCGAGATAGATTCGTTGAGAATTGAATTTGTGACTCTTTTTACATTGACTGGTTCGACGGATTCTCGTCTCGAGAACGTCATGTTTTTAACTTCTGGAAAAATGTCTGATCTTGCGAAAACTCAGTATACAGTCCGCGAAGAGGATCATCGGAGGTCCAAGATTCTTCAGTTTCTCTTCAGTTGTTAACGTCTATTTCTTGCATAATTGGTCTGAGAGACATAGAGTTCTTAATTGAATTGTGAGAATTGGCAGACGAGGTAGATGCCATAATTTGTGCAAGGTTATTCTTGCACAGGGTTTTAATTTTGAATCGTTTTAAGAACAATTGTGCCAAGGCAGAGAGGCAGAGAGACAGCTCAGATCAATAGCGGAAGAAATCCTTCGTGTTGTAACTTCCACTTGTTGAAAATCCCGAGGATCGTGAATTATTTTACGTGCTCCCATTGTGAACGCTAACTGCAGGCTGAATCCGTCTGAAATAAAGAATGCCTATTTATAAGTATCATTCTATGAACTCTTTACATGCATAAACTTAATCGGTGATAGTAGACTAGACACGTATAGCCATACGCTTGTACGTAAAGATTGTAATGAGCCCAATTTGTTTTACACGTATGCTCGGATGCTTTTACGTAAAGGTCTCAGTAGATAAAGTTTATTACATGCAAATATAAATAGATACTACTACATAAATATTTTGTTTAGACATATACACCTATGGCTGATTTTGTATCTCTTTCCCTGTTTGGGAAAGAATTATGCTATTACCTCTGCTAATCTTATGGAAAAAAGGAAACTTAAAGCTCATCTGAAGTGAAGATCGACTTACCTGCTTGAACGGGCTAATAGAAGTTTTAGACAAACCAAAAGTTTGATATGTTTAAAAAAGTTCAATTCACAATCTATTTTAAGCTTTGCAAAAAAAATTGATAGCTGCTACGTAGCCTAGACGTAGCATGCTGCAAAAGAATTTTATCCTCGTTATGCTAGAAATACCAAACCTTAGAATCATTAGTTGATTTTAGCTCCAAAACACTACATCTTCACCACCATCATTTATTTGATTCCTTAGGGTACCTGAGTAACCAGAAAACTTGTTCACACTTGGGTTAAAGGTAAACTTCCGGTTCAAATTAGCTATACTTCTGTAACTTCAATTTCAAAGTTTTTTAATTGATTTCGCACAAACATTCCAACTAATTTTCAAAGAAAGCCACTTAACGATGTCAATAACTTTAAAGTAAGCGAATACAAGACGATTCTGCTTTACACTAAATATGCCGCATTTTTTTTGTATATTTCCGAGCAACTACTTTGAGCAGTTTAATTTGTTAAGTGCGGCTTTGTTTATTTTGTTATCTAAAAACTGTATTTTAGAGGACTGGAATCAATTTGCATCTGTGCTATTGAGAAAATCTGTAAACTAAGGGATCGAAATCTACATGCTATTTATAGATTCTACACTATTTGTAAAATTTGAATTATTACTAAGGCCATATAACACTATGTATATATTGCATAATATCTAGCTTCTTTTTGTTGGGTGTAATCCACGATCGATGGATATGTTCCTTATTATTATTACTTCTTGTAATTTTTAATTCGCGTTAATTCCCAATTTGTAAATGTCAGCGAGTTAATATTCACAATGAATTCTTGTTTTTGACTTGGTATTTTGCCGCAAATGCTTGTAATGACACTTGAGTTACGAGAATATTAATACTCTTTTTTGGATTTCTCATTAATAGGTGTGAATAATGATCTATTTCAATATAATGCTAGGATTTTTTTGAAAGATATATGGTAGACCATATAAAAAGAAATCAAGTTACTAGTTAAAATTTATTAAACAAGACTTGTAGTGAATCTAAAGTTACATACCTTTATTAACTTTACGAGTTACTGCAGCTAGTTTCGATGAAATGAAGTGCTGACTTCAAGTGGATCACTCTCTAGATCTCTTGAACTCAGGGATTCTGTCAGCGTACTGAGTGGAACTTGTTTTTGTGACTTTCGCATTTGTTTCCCTAGTATCCCTAGTTTCTTCGACTTCTGAAGATTCTAAGTGCAAAGTGTTTTCAATCCAATTAGTTCTAGCCTTCTATAACGTAGCTACAAAAGTTGAACCAACTAATAATGTGTTTAAATGCTACTTCGTGCTCTACACACAAAATCAGTTACCACAAGCTGTAAAAACTTTACAAGAGTAGTAGGCTAGTCTACCTTGGGCGTTTTGTGGTGACGAAGACACAAATTTAGTTTCAACCCAGCATTCCCTGTAAACTTTGCGACTAAAACCTAGCCAAGCAGTTGAAGCGACTGCTACAGAGCACTCCGCTGAAAAACTGACGACGGCAAACTATGGAATTACTGTAGAATCTGTACAAATTCTAATAAAAACTAAGGTTTTACTTAATTTAGTTTAATTAAGACAAAATTTTTTATGGAAAGTTTGTGGGCATGCTGCCAATCAAAAATTTTTACATTCAAAAGAAGATGGGAAACTTTCGTTCAAACCATACAAAAACCATAAGTGAAATAGTTTTTCACATATAATTAGCTTTCGGAATGTAGTAGAAATTTTTTGTTGTTCAAACTACTGGTTCCAACTTCTACAAAGTGTAGGCTAGCTTCCGAAATTCGACTTCGGGTGCATGCTTGTTTGCGATTAGATATTGATTCATCGAGAAAACCTTGGTTACTAGTTGGAAACCGAATTTGTTTTAAAGGATTCTCTGCACTATCTAACATATGTTCATCTGATAGGTTACTGAATGTCCTCGTTTTACTATATTGTCCAATATATTGTTTTTATATTAATCTGACACGTATAAATACTACACAGACTGTTTTTATACAACAGATAATCCAACGAAGGGTGTACAACACTGTTTCATATGTTCTTTATTACTGAAACTTCTGCAGCATTGTCTGAAGTATGTTGTTGTCGCGTTTCTCTAACATTTCTAGTAAATCCTTTCCATACTCTACTTCGATTGGTGCCTTTTGGTAACCTAATTTTATCCTAATGTAGAAACAAAGCCGAGAAACCTATTTAACGCAGTGGTAACGGAAGCTCTAGCAATTACTATTGTGCTTACCCTTATATTTATTATCTTAACTAGGTAAACTATTTGTTTGTACTTGTTATTATATATAGTAAATTGCATGTATCGTGTAGATATAGTAATATTGTAATATAAAGTATATAAATAAGTATTTTTCCGTGGAAAATGTTAACTTGTAAGTACCGCATGTAGAAAACCACGATTTAATGAATACATTTATGATTAATTATTGATCTTAATAAGGCAAACATGTAATATCATAACTTTTTGTTGAAATAAAATAATTGTATCGTAGTAAGACGTGGTGTAAGAAATAAGCAACGTACCACTGCTAATTTAATTTTTATATTTATTATAGTATTAATAATTATAATACTTTAGCACTAATTTAAATTTTGATTTTGTAATCACGACGTCATTCATTTTAAGCTGTTTTAGCAAAGTCAATCCAGTGGCGGAATTTTGGAAATTCGACAATGCTTTAGATATTAGAAAATCAAAATATTAGTTATACCATTTTAAAAATAAAGGAGCGTTAATTGACATTCCCTAAAATCGGATTGTCAACATAAGCGGAGAGGGTAGGGATATGGTAGGGATAAGGACTCATTAGCATAGATGTTGTTATCAAGCAGGCACAACAGACTATCCGTAACATTCCGATGTTTTGAGGGCCTAAAACCAAAGGGAGGACACCAACCTGACGAGAGGTACGATTGAAGCTTTCGAATGAAAACCGCAGGTGACTCTATGCATATGAGGGTTGTGTTTAGGATTACCTCAAGGCCATTGTGAAACCTATCTGGGAATTTCCATATCCATCCTCTGTCTGAGTATGCCTAATCACAAGGATACGGGCATACACAAGGCCAAAGGCAAGGTAATGACTTTAAAGTGAAAACCAAAGCCAAAGAATTTTTTGCGGCCAATCGGGGGATTTGAACACCCGTTCGCAGACTGCCTATAGTGGAGAGAGACAGACGCTCCAACCACTAGGCCAACAGCGCCAACTACCTTTAAGTTATACCCTGCATTTTTATTTATTCCAAATTGAAACTTCCTTTTTGTTTTAAATACCTTAAAATATCCGGAAGTGTCCGGAAGGATGCCCAGAATTATTTAAGTGACCCCTTCATGTCTCCCGCAACTAAGCTGCTTCTGCTTAGTTTTTTTTTATTCCAAGGAAACCATTTTAACTGCTGTTTCTTATATAAAACTATTTTCGGAAGAATTATGTGTTTGTTAAGCGGATTGCACAATGACAAAGGAAGAAATGGTAACTCGAATAACTGAAATTAAGTGCTAACGTACAAATGTTTCTTTTTCAATATTTCAGTAACAAAACACAAATCGATAATTCTTGCAGAAAGGGCATTCTTAGGGATGGGCACGTTTCGTTTCCAGAAACGAAACGAAGCCCGTTTCCGTTTCGTTTCCGTTTCCAAATTTTTTGGAAACGAAACGAAAATCCGTTTCCGTTTCG
>VYYI01003301.1:0-12519 GCA_021029175.1 Bilobella aurantiaca
GCTGTTTCCCAATAACAGTGACCGAAATATGCCATTTTCGCGCATGCTCGGCGTGAGTCTCACTATCCTAACAAATAGGTAGTGGGCTCCCTGTTACAAACATACAAGTTAATAATTTCAAAATTAGAAGAAAAAATCTCCAATTTTCATGAAACCCAAATGCGTGAACCCCTTAAATTACCGAAATTTGTCACATTCGGTCAGAGAGGTCTGGAGAGTATGCTTATATTTTACATATTACGAGGCGGTATAAATAGACATATATTAATGTCTCCGCGAAGGATGAAAGGGAAATGCTTTTAAGCAAATCAGGCAATCAACAACATACTTTACAACGTGCCAATCTCACTCAAATAAATTAAGGACTTCCTATTGGCAGCTCAGCTAGATGATGACAATGACAGGGATTAAATTCTCGCAGTTCAGACAATAGTCACATGTTGAAATCAAACTCGCGTTTCAAATTCTAATTGGTGTAAATTGAGGCCTTACTTGCTGTATTGGAGTTTGAGCTTGAAATAGAATCCGTCTGCCTAGGAGCTCGGCAAAGATGCATCCAACACTCCAAATGTCGACGGCCGAGGTATAGTGCTTAGCTCCCATGAGAATTTCAGGTGAACGATAGTACTGTGTAACCACTTCCTGTGTCATTGCTCGAGATGGATTCGGTTCCTCTACTCGTGCAAGTCCAAAGTCACAGATCTTGAGGACACAATTACTATTTACCAGCAAATTGCCAGGCTTGATATCTCTATGCAGAATACGGGCTGAGTGTAAGTATTTCAGTCCTGAAACAAATAAAAAAATCATGTCAACGTGATTTCATAAATTAACGGCATTAAGTTAGTATAGCATTATAAGTACAATCACGACTTCCTTTCCTATTTCACAAGCTGAGGAGCCAAGTGTCGAGGAAAGTACAAAGATCGATGTAATTTGTTTACATGTACTTTACGGCCATATTAGTCTAGTCTATCTGATTTATAATTCAAGCAAAAAGTCCTGCGCGTGGTGTGATTAAGCCCCTCAAATGAGTGGAAATTGGATTTTAGGAGATTCGAGAGAAAGGGCAGAGGTAAGTTTCAAAGGTTTCCCAGACTCGAGGTCAAGGTTGAGCCTGGCTAGATAGCTCGTAAGTTACAAATTGAATAGGCGTAAGTGGATTCTAAGGAAATTCCCTGTGTCATCTAATAATGAAAGTCTAGAGAAGTCCATGCGTCTTTGATTGACATCATCAGTACAGTTAATGGTAACCAAACCACACGCTTCATCCTTGGACTGACGTCACCGCCTATTGATTCTCTTACTCAAATACTCAACAATTTATCAAGCCCATAACAGAATCCACTCCAGAATAAATTGGGATCTTAAAATGGCAACTCGACATTCAAATGGCAAAATTGCGCTTTCACAATTCCAGTGGCCTTTAGTTGGCCTCCGTCAAACTTTTTTCTACTTACAAGCATTGCTCGCCACAAATCAATATTAATTGCTCACAGGGGCACTGTTTCATCCCCAATTCCACAAGAGTTATACTTTTTTTTGAAATAAATTAAAATTTGATGATGGGACGTTACTGTTACATATTGAAGTTTTGAAGACTTGTAAGTGATAAAAGTGTATAAGATAACTGGATAACTCGTAGCAATGCTGTATTTGCGTTGCGCGAATTCCCCACTACACGCTAAATCACTTTAATTGTCAATTGATCCCGGAAAAATATGTTAGTCTTGAGTCCCACCTTTACAGCAACGTGCATCCAATTTCCAAGAAGAAAGTCAGTTACCTTCCCTCATTACTGAATGATAAAACGTTCTCTACTATGAAGGAAGAGCCGTCAATTTCGACTATCGACTTGGAAGCTTTAATTCTTGGCAGTGTTTCTGTCATTTAATATTCCACAAATAAACTTTCCCGGGGTTTTTCCAGTCACAGGTAACCATTAGCGGTTCGATTCCTTTCCGAGAAATCTCTCTCGAGAAAGCGTCTTTCAAAGATTCTCCGAAAGTCTGGAAAATAATCTTGCGTTTGCTCAAAATCAAATCCATACATTTCTGCTCTTTTGATTTCTTCGTCACAAATCTTAAATGCGACAATTACATCATCACAAATGACTCATCAACACTTTCCATTTAACTATACTCAACACTGCAAGTTCAAATATTGTTACTACTAGGAAATGAATGATTTCCGCAACAGCACATGGCACAAATATATTCAAGCATTACCTCTGAGAATTTGGTAGAGAAAGACTTTGATGTGATCGGCAGACAGATGTTGTGGTGAGACAATGATTTTGTGCAGATCACTCTGCATCAGTTCTGTTATTACATATCTGAAACAAAATCAAACAGTTGACACAGGCTCGTAAAAATTTAAGTCAATGTCAATTGATCTACTGTCGGCCTTACATTTCTTGAAAGAAATCAATATGCGGTGGTTGGAGAATGTCGAGAGCTGAGAGGACATTGTCATGTTTGAAGAAGCATAACATTCGGAGTTCTCGACATACTCGACGGGCGGATACCAGTGATTGGAACACATTCGGTAATTTCTTCAGGGCCACGCGCTTCCCATCTCGAGGATCTGTTACGGCCCTGAAAACCAAGAAGTAGCGAAATTAAAATCCCGATAGAATGATTATAAATGATGCGAATCAATTTATAATATAGGCTGAAGTATTATTACAAATAAATATAGAGACACATTTGCTAATATTTTATCTGCTAGTTTACATAAAAAGTTCAAGTTCAAGTAGCCCTGATTCTAATTCCGTCCAATTTTAACAACATTTCCTGAGAAAACTCAATAATGTTAGGCACGCGTAACTCGTACAAGGCTGATACCTGTTATAAAATCAAACTTTTATGACAAAATTTTTATGGGGTTAGTAAATATATTTTATAAGTTCCAAAACACATTGAAGCCAAATCTTTAATTTTGCAAGAATTGCGATGAGGAGAATCATTTATTTTGGAAGCTCCACTGACACACTTTTGCCGTCTTTCTCTTTTCTAAAGGTCACTCGCAAATCATGCATCATGCTTTGTATGTTGTAACAAGACCCTATTCCATTTATTCATCAAGTCCCTCTCACCACTCGCTCATCCACTTAATTCCATAAATAACAATATCCTCCTTCCACTATCTTATGTATCAAACCAGTTTGTAAAATAAAAGTTTCTCCGCGGGAGGATTCTCTAAAAACAATAATGAGAAACAAAGTAACCAATAGCAAATGACGATATTTCGAACCCCAGGTACAAATATTTAGAAAGATTGAAGAATTTCAAACAGCTCCAAATCCTCCCTCAATTCTCCATTCCGGTCTCTTCAACCTTGACCTACATTCAAGGCCTAATTTCCATCATTTAAAAAACAACCCTCCTAAATACGCAATAGGGCTATCTCAGGTAAGTCGATAGTTCCTGGGACATTTCCTAAATCCATAGTGTTTGTTGTTCAAAAGACTCCTAAGAAACTAACCTTTATCCTTCACTGAAGATAATTTCCAAAGTAGTCCACGTGTCAATCAACATATACATTGACCTATATTCCAAGCAAGACGGTGATTAGGAAGGAGGGCTGAAGAGAAATGAGAAAAGGCCCAAGATCCTTTGCAAATCTATTAATATCTCATATTCACTTGTTCTTGAGGGGAAATCAAAATTATGTTAGGGTAGGGATTCGGAGCATTGCCATATGCAATATTGGAATCACAGCGAGGATAGGTATTAAATAAAAATCTGAACATTGAAACTCAGTAAACTGACCAACACAAAGACAATTTATTGATCTATCATCTGTCGCTTGACTCCAAACTTCCAATCCAAAGAAGTTTTCATGTCATTTTCTAGGATCTAGGATTACGATTACACTCCTGCAAATCAAATTCTACAAAATTCAAGAATCGTTGTCCCAATTGGCAAGGTTTCTTCCTATTATTAGTAATTACCTTAGGCTACAATTACTTGGCTACATCGAGTCTCTTATGGCCCTGGGAGAATAGTTCAAGGCTTGGCAGTCACCTCCTCTGACAGTGTTATTCCAACATCACATAACGCACTTTTAAAAAATATCACAAAGCTGTACTTGTACTCAATTTTCAATTGCTCTACCACTTAAAAGGAATCCAAAGACTATAACGGCAGATCCCTTGAACCTTAAACTTTTTGGGAAACATGAAGCCCAGTGTTTTTTAGTTCAAAACTGATTAAAAAAACAGTAAAACACGCAGAAAAATATTAAATACATGAAAATAAAAGAGATATACCATGCATTATCATGTCTCGTACTTTCGTACAGAAAAAAACTGCAGCTGTATGTGTAGAAAAATCCAGAAAGAAGGAAAAAAAATCAATAGTAAGAAATTAATTTAAAACAAAAACAAAAACAAAAAAAAACAATGGCAAAAATTAAAACCAACAGAAAGAGGCTAAATTCAAAATTTTATGACGAATATAATTGGGTGCTCTAGTTTTCAAACTAAATAGAGTGTGGAAAAATAGAACAAACAAACGGTCGTCTTTGCTCTCTTGCTTATTCTATCTGATCAACATACCTCACTTCCGCCATTACCACTTCACTGATTAGTAGCGAGTAGCCTAAACAAATGCTTTAGACCATGCAAACACAAGAGGTCAGAGGTCGGTGACTATTCGCCCAATATCCTGATCTTGCAGTACTGTTTATTCTTATTGTCATCAACACTTCATAAACAGAATGAAATCGCATTTAGATTTTGATATATTCAAAGAGCATTGGAAATAATCCGAAACGATGCCTGCCAACCCTTATTTATTTCCTACACTGAAACTTTCCAAGACGCTCAAAAATTTGTCGTGAGATTAGATTCGAAATTCTAATAAGTAAGAATTTTCAAAATGCATTGGTATTCAGTGGTTTTGTTTTAATTTCTGTTGACCCAACAATAAATGCAATAACCTACTTTTTAATCAAAGCTGTGAATCTGATTTGTCATTGCAAATAGGAGTGTCGAGAGCTTAGAATACTCTTCCGCCTTCAACTCATTTGCAAAATATGGGAAAGCTTATGAAAGAGCATGTGAAGCAGGAGAGGCAGGATATGCAGAGCCTTCGTTTGTCAATTTGCTGTTATATTGTTACGTAAGCTTGAAAGTGGGTTTGTGTCCTTTTTACTTCTTCCTGTACCTTCTGCCTCGACATGTATCAAAAGAGAAGTAGAACGGCTCACGACTTGTTACGAAAAATTACAACCTTATACCTGACGTTAGGTAAAATAAGGTGAGAGTAGCAGATATTTAGGCAATTTGCAATTAGCCCAACAACTATCATGCTTTGTTTAACCTAAAAAGCCTTTTCAGTTCAAATCTCGTGCCCTGCCTGATCAATAAGGCACAAGCAAGAGAGTCTTAATGCCTGAGCCTATGCCTGTCATTTACAAACTACACAAGTCCAATTTTTTTTAACTTAATGTATGGTATCTGGTTTGACGAAGATTTTAAAGTATAAAGAGTAATCAAAGTCCGATAACATTAAGATAGAGGTTCATCTATTGGAAAGGACGCTGATGCTACAAATCCAGCCACGACAATCATCTTAACTAACACTAACATTCCATAAACTTTTAGTTAGTGAAAATCTTCTTTTTTTTTTTGCAGCGACGGAGATGCAACAAATGGAAAATGCTGTGAGTGTAACATGAAAGCGCCACACCATTCTCTTATAGGACGGTTGGTATCTTAACAGAGAAAATGAAAGTGTGAACTAATTATCATTACCAGGCTTTATGCATAGGTTTCAAATTGAAAGATTGATGACGCAAAGAGATAGTGGGGAGAAGTTTCAGTCATTTGACTGACTTCCAGGATAGTAAACGTTAATAATCCTTGAGCGTTCAGTCTGTGCAAAACGAGTCAGATTTGCATTTGGCAAAGCCAAAGTCAAACACTAAACCGCAAAGGAAAAACTTCAGTTCAAGTGCGGTTAATACTCTCAATAATTTACAGATTAAATCTTGCTAAACGGTCCTAGAGAAGCCTCAACCCAACGAAAAAAAAGTTTGACGAATACGCCAGATGAACTTACCACATTGTTCCTTCCATCGTCAAATTATGATGTAGTAGAGGACACCTTCGCTACTCGTCTACTCTATTACTTTAGTATTCGTATTTATATCGAAAAAAAAAGTTTGAAATAAAATATAATTTATATCTGCCTATCAACTACTCATTTTTTCAGTCTCCAACTTTCAACATTTTTTTTATTATTTCTCTGCCATTTTGATGAACGTAGCAAATACCGAAATGACTCATAAGGGGGACCTTTTACAGAACATCTTCACTTCTTAACATTGCTTTGCACCGTACCAATATCCCTGCGAAGAAATTGACCTCCTTTGGACTCCGACTATAAATCGCATCAGTCTACCTTTGCTTCTGTTATGAATCTCAATGTCTTGCCAGATGCCATCAGGCATGTAAAGCCGAGCGCACTTCCCACTAGGAACCACCCACTAACTTTAAAGGCACAGAAAAGTAGGCACATATATTTTCATATTATTTAGAAAGTTGCGAAAAATTTGATGCTTCCTGTCCCTATCCCTCTTGAAATCTTCGTCCCTCAAATTAGAGATGTCTCACCCTACTAACAGCAGTACCAAACTCATGTTGCGAATCTCCACTTTTGCACAAAAACGAAAAAGAGATAATTATTTATACTTTTTATGCTAGTCAAGACTATTCACCTCAATTCTCCTCTTTAAACATGCATTTCCTCCACAACAGTAGCAGCAGCGGGAGAACTGATTCTAATTACAACATCACGGGATGTGCCGCCAAGACAATTTTGTGCACATTTACTTAAAAAAAATCCGTCGTCAAATTTCTGTCACACTAGTTGAGAACCAAAAGATTAGGTCAACGTCATTTAGCCTAATTTTGAAATACCATCTGAATCAAGCCATCAAGATTTCGAGATATAAATAAATAAATATATGTCAATTTTAACTAAAAAAAAATCACCCAAACGAATTCAACTGAAATATTGTCTCCCATTAGATCGTATAGGTTCGTATGTAAAACTAATATAATGATAAATGTCAAAATGTGAGGGATTGCCTAGTCTTGCCATTAAATCTGCAAATGTTGGAGCGGATTAAAGGTCAACCTTGTTTATTATTACTCCGGTGAGGTGACCTTGTCTGCTCATTCTTCGTAGTAGCATTTTAAAGTCTCGTCTATCGATCTAGCGAGCAATCGAGCCAGAAGAGCTGTGAATTCAGTTTTTGTAACAACTTCTCTCTCCTGCTGTTAGTGCATTGTATGTTCAGTTAATGGGACCCTGGAACGGAAGTTTGCAATGTCTCAAACATTAAACATAATATTCTTTTAGTTGAATTTCAACATGCTTTGGATTTGTCCAGAAAGCCTTTGAGCATTGAACCTCAGAACCAACAATACCGAAATCCTGTTTGAATACAAAACAATGATTGGAAATGGAAATTGATATTTGGGTTACAGTAAACTTGAAAAATTGTCTTTAATCAAAGATTATAAGCCCCGGACGATTTAAAAGTAAAGAGATTGTGAGACTAATGATATTCGTACTACTAATTACTAATGATATTGCCCGCAGTATTTCAGCACTGCTTTGTACTTTGTTGTTGACGAGAAATTGGAAATGGTGTCATGTCATTTAAACCTCTTCGCTCTCACCTCATTACAAGATGCGTCTTAATAATAACACGAATAGGTATTTTGAATACAATTCGCACGTTCCTAAGTATTCCCTTAACTTGTCCCCTTAGAAATAATTGTAATTGAATGTCTACAACATACATCATAAAAGATTCCCAAACTTCTATGCTTCTGTGAATTCACTTTTTTGTTAAATTAAAAATAATAAATTTTAATCAAACCTTTAAAAGTAGAAGACGATTTTACATTTTTGAAGCTCTTGGCGTTTGAAAAATCACCTCAAGTCATGAACGGAACGGACAACACACAACAGCAATAATAGGTAGTAGAATTTCAGTTTCTAGCATAGCTCTGTTGTTCCCTAATTTCCCACAATCATCATCGACTCTATATATTTTTAAATATTATAATAATATATAGTATTATTTTCCTATGTATTTCGGCATTCTACCATCACATTGTATTCCTCCTTTCTCTGTTCAAGTAACGCTAAGTAAGTTTTTGGGTTTAGGGAGGAAGTGTAAGGACAGCAAAAATGTGAATAACCTGCCAAATTTAGTAATTGTCGGAAATGAGCAAACGAGCTTAAACGATAAGGACGAAAACCCCTCCTTTAGCTACACATATATAGTACACAACGCTTCCTGTAGTTTTGTATTTCTGTTTTTTTCTTTTGTTTAGCATTTGACCATTTGATGAGGAACTTGGAGGCAAATTACTGCAAATTGCCCAAAAAGTGTTGAGTATGAGATGTAGTCCTTGTACAATGTACACGAATCACAAACGGAAAAATAATTGGTAAATCAAAACTATTAAAATTCAAAATATATAGGTAGTATATGGTATAAACAAACGTATTTCTTCAACAATAGGCAGCTTGTAATTAAAAATTCAGGCATGGATCGAGAATTAGAAGACGTATCGATTCTACAAATTAAATGAATACTAGATCGTGATGATATAATATTTTATCTACCTACCTACTACAATTATTATGTCAGATGATAAGAGTGATATGTGGATATGTCTATAAGAGCTTAACTTTTCTCAAATTCTCAATTTTTAAATTTAATAAAAAGTACTTTTAGCAACTTTTAGCATTTTTTTATCAATCTTAAAAACAAAAATCAACCTAAACCGACTAAATATAAATAAATATGTCAAGTAGACTTTCAGTGGGTTTTATACAATGTTACTGGCGTTAGACGGGTTATTGGTTGTGTCATGTTCTAAATATAAACACAGAATCAAAAGCATCCTCATCTGGTAAAGAGGTCATTGTAAAGTTCAACCACAACGAAATCCCCAAGCTTTTTTGCTTGTTTTATTTAGGTTTTCGCACTGCTTCACTTCCGCCGTCAACTCGACTAAGGAGGTTTGAAAGTCCTACATGAAATGGCATTGGACATTGGACCATATCTCACACATCTCGCCTGAGTTAATACGCCATAAGTTAACAGATTACAAAGCTATTAATCGTCATCAGGTTAACAAAAAAAAATTCATTTCATGTCTGTGGATCCCAATGATCCCTAATTTTTAGTAATAAATTCATGGCTGTAAATACGAAGGTAAACTACGTTTAGAGATTGGTACAAATAGAGTTAGGTCTTTCCTTATTCCTCATCGGTCATCGATGATATGCCCAAGACGGGCATTCTCACATTTATAGTGTAACTGCATTTAATTTACCAAGCTCCTGCAAAAAACTGCACGTGGAGAATCTCAAACCAAAGTTTTTCAAAGTGTTGAACTTAAAGCCAGCCAAGTTCAACAACCACGTTTTCCTTTCAACAAAATCCCGCACAAGATGCTGCTGCGAAGGAAGGAAGTGCCATATAATTACTACAAATCCAAAAATACTTTTATTTTCAGATTTTCATGTTGCCTACAAAAAAAATACTGATTGAATGTTAGAAGGGAAACGGTTCTAGTACTCTGAATCTCTACAACTTTTAACCCTCATCGCAGACAGTAGTCCTTAAAACGAAAAAGGAAAAAATAGGTCGTCGCCTGGAGGGCTGGACTTCGAGCAGTAGACATACCTCATACCTGGCCTTACGCAGGCATGGACTTAAGTCCCGCGGCCCTCCAGGTCCTTTGGATTTTTAAAAGCAGAGACAGCCTTAGGAAACTAACAAAGAAGTTTGAAGATAGGAAAAGAATAAAACGATGAAAAGCAGCCCATCCGTCCATTTTCTACCGTTTCAAAAACAAGGCCTTGTTGCCTCGATAGGTTGAAGTCTTCTCTTCTAAATCCAAGAACCCTTGGATAGGAGGATGGCCCGGACCCAAGGTCTAATGCCACCGCATCTACCTGAACAGAGTCAGCTAAATTGTCCGGGAGGGAAATCCAGAAACCTCCAAAGTTTAACCCTCACGTCTAAGGTGCCTTAGTGATCAGCAATATTGGTTTATACTTGTACAAGTTATGACTACGAGAGGATACACAAGGCTTATTTAAGCTAGACAGCTACCTGAAAACTGGAACTCAACAGAAGACAAGACTAAGAAATTCCACGCTAACTTTTTATTGTCTAGAAATTCCTTTGGTCTTAATTATTGAAGTCCTCCGTGAAGTCTTATTTACCTCAACGGAACACGACCAAAAGAATTTCCGAAAAGAAAAAGTATAAATTAACTGCCCCGCCAGTATTAACCTCCTAGTCCTAAAGTCGGTTTCGAATCTGTAAATATGCTTCGAATTTTTAAAACACAAAGAAACCGGATGTACGGAGGCGTTGGTGTGGTCCTGAGCTTTTGGCAAGGCGTGAGAAGTACATGAAGGGAATTTAGCGGCAGCTACCTTTGCTCTCTTATGTTCTCATTGAAACTAGAAATAGACTATTACAATAGGTAATAGGAAGGTGAAACATGATGCTTGTTAAGGTTATCCTCCCCAAAAAGCACCTTCGACTTACATTCAATTAAATCTCAACATCCTAATCGACATCACGACCTTATTTCAAATCTTACTCGCAAAAAGTGAGTTTACAAATTTTCGCAGCCAGTGGCCTCAAAAATAGCAATGTTCACCATGTAAGCCAATAAGCCAAATCCTTTTGTACGAACAATATTTTCATTGCAGAATTGTAACTCAAAGTTAGTAAAATGCTAAGGAAAATTATCATATCTTCGTAACCATCAAGAACAAATTATAAACATTCTCTTAATCAAGCTAAATAATTTATTTCGAGTTAAATTTCATTTAACAAAAAGAAAGAAGCCATTACACTAACCATAAGAATCCGAGCGCCTTGTTATTTGTTAGTAAAACTTTATTCAATCAAATAACCCTTTACTTCTTATCCGTAAGACGACGGTACTTTATAAAAGAGCCGGTTTGGTGAATTACTCATACTCATTAATTTCAGAACCATTTTAAATAATAGAGGAGCTGATTTTTATATATTTCCTTTCCTTTGTGATTCGATGCGTATAATTTACAGTAGAATCATATCATGGAATCCCAGGAAATTTGCAGAATGTGACTCAAAAGAGGCCTTCATTGTCTCACCTTTGTGAGTCGCTTTGCAGCTTAAGTTCCAAGTGATCGTGATCTTGAAGTTGAAACAAAGAGGCATAATCCAGCACCAAAGGATAAAGGATTTTCAATTCACGACTCAGCAAGGCAGGTCCACAATTCAGTTAGAAAAGGAGGATGTCTGTTTTACTCATTAGATGTAAGTGGATAATGCTAACAACAGGCAACCTATTGCGTGGTAGTATGTGACCTTCTTTAACCTTGCCAAAATGCCAAGTTGGTAATGACTTCCTAGGATCAGTTAACTATGTTGACCCCTTAACTGCTGTAGTGTTAATAATAATAGTGAAAAAGAGCAATGAGAAGTATATTTTATTTATCCAATACTTTATTTACCGGTCCTAAACCTTAAATAGGCCACAAATACTAAAGGTAAAGCTTTATTTGTAAGAATAAATGTCTTTACTTTGAGTTAAATGGGCTTCGCGTGGCCTAATGACGCTACTAGGTTTAGAGTAATTAAAATTAGAGAGTCGTTTCCAACTTATTAGATTGAGAGGCGAAAGGGCCAAACAAAGAGAGCGGGGAAAGTCTTTTATTTAAAAAAAAATGAAAACGCAAGGGATTGACGAGGAGACAAAGGAAGTAAAGATAGAAGCCTTGGATCTCTCAAGAACGTTACATTACAATATAGCCTCACTTACAAGAGTACAATACCCTTTGGAAAGTTTCCCTATATTACACGCTACTGCTGAAAAGGGAAAGAAAAACTTTCGACTTTCAAATAATCTAGTTTTTACTTTTTGCACACATGAGCACTATCATACCTTAACTACTAAAAAGTGATTTGAGTTTAACTCACTCTACTAACAAAAATTAGCAAATTAGTAATAATGCTGACGGAGGCTATTATTAGTCTATCACTTACCCCAAATTATTCTTGAATATAATTAATCTTAAAATTCATCTTACCTACAAAAAAAAATTTTAATGAATTATTTGTAGTGAACTGTGCTTCACATTCAAAATTTTTACAAACTTATTTGATTTGATATAGCACTCTCACTTGCAAATAGAGAAAAAGAAATTGTCGCCTGCTCCCTCGATTATTTGGACCATTTCAGATTTAAACTAAAGTGAAATTCAAGTTAGAAAGTTTGCCTTTAGCCTGTTGCGTGGGTTTCCTGTTGTACTTGTAACGCTATTTCTCATTTGACAAGAATTTAGAGCTAGACTGATGCCCGGTTCCACCAACGTCGGTTAAATTTGCCCTAATCGCCGATTAAGAAATCGGAGATTAATTTCTTAATCGGCGATTAAGTTTGTTGCGTTGCACCAAACTCGGTTAGTGAAAACT